>JAPFFP010063775.1:0-26114 GCA_026153255.1 Solanum medicagineum | reverse complement strand
ATTTGACTTGTCATGCAACACCTCCTTCACTTACCACCATATCTGCTAAGTTGGAGAAGAGATACAAAAGAACTATTGTTGCAATGCGTAAGGAGCATTGAAAATCAAAGGAGATGATTGACCTTTTGCAATCTAGTGAGGTTAAGAGGAGTGTTAAAAAAAATTTGTGTTTTGTGTATTTTGTACATGATATACTTCTTGGTAAAGATGCAGGGACCAATACATTGGATTCTTGGTTCAAGCTTTCGATTGAACGAAAGGCATTCTGTGCCTATCCTTGGGGTTGGGATAGCTATATCGTCACGGTGGACTATATAAGGAAGGTTGCACCTTCCATTACAAAGTTCGCCTAATCTGTACAGCTTTTGGTTGGATTTTATGGTAAATTTTATTTATTATATTTTTGTTGTAGCATTTTTTATATTTATTTATTATCTTAAAGATTATTTATGCCATCGATTTATTTAGGCTTGGTCCTTTGAAGCTATTTCCTATATGAGGTAAACATGCAAAAAGTTTGATGATGAAGTGTCTTCTCCAAGACTTCTTCGATGGTTGGCGGGGGCCAACAATGGTAAATTCGAGGCTCACGAATGGTTTGATCCCCCGGAGAATGAGGTAAGTGGTATAACAGTTGTTGGCTTCTCACTTTAACAGTTGTTGAGATTTATTAATAGATCTTGTATCCTCACTTTTATAGTTACTATAATTTATTAATATTTGTTGTATTTTATTCATATTTTAATACATTTGTTAAGCTAATTTTATTTAATTTCTAGATTCTTTATCTATGGTTAATTCCTACTAAAAGTGAGAAGGAGGTGAACTTTTGCACTGGATTTATGTCGCTTAAGGAAAATGAAGAAGACCCAAAGGTTGTGAACTTGGTAGAAGATTTGACCGAAGTAACAACTATTAAAAGATATTTTCCTTTGGATGAAGTTTTAGGTGATGGTGTCAGGGTAGGTGTTGATGCTACTAGTAGGGCAAGTGTAGGTGCTACTGTTGGGGCAGGTGTAGATGTTGTTGGGGTATGTGGTGATCCCTGCTGGGGTAGCTACTGATGAGATTGTTGTTGGGGAAACAGTAGCTTCCGGTGAAAGAGGTGGTGTTGTTGTTAGAGAAACAGTAGCTGCTAGTGAGAGAGGAGATTTTCTCCTCTTGGTTGAGGTGATTTTGGAACTCTATTCACAATTGGTAGATCTGCTTATTTAAGTAATGGTCCATCTAAGATACCTTCTGGTATTTGTGGCTGTGAAAAGTCCAAAGACAGGGTAAATTGGTTGATTGCAAAGGTGGAGTCATTTGAGTGAACCATGAATACCGCCATGTTCAAAAGAGGTATCGTTTTATCATCAAGGGTGGCTTCACAATACACTCTTATTGGTGAGAAAAAAAGGCGAAGACAAATTTCAAAAGCACTCATGAGAACAACGAAGAAGGCGGCAGCTTTACGGAGGAACAACAATCAGCAATTGCTACGGAGGATCAGTAAGAGTGGATGCTACAAACGAGCAGCAACCAGCACATGATGCAGCAAAGATAGATCAAGTGTTGGATTGGTGATTTTCTATATCTGTGTTATTTTGGGATGATGATATTTATTTAAAGGTTGAATGATGTTCATTTAATGTTTGGATGTTTGGTATATTTAATGTTCTAATGTCAGCCAAGTTACACCTCCTTATTTAGAATAAAACAGTCGTTGTCAAGAAATAAAACTTAACCAAGGTTAGGATCGAACCCAAGGGAATACTGTCGACTTAAAAGAATTCAATTAATGTAATTTGAGTTATTAACCGACTTATGTCCTTGAAGGGGGGGTTATAATAACAAGTAGAAAAGTAATCCTAACCAACTCAAGAGTTTAACCAATATGGAAAGAAACTATCGTATTATGTTCCCTATGATTCCCTAACTTAGTATCACCAGATAACTTAATTCTTTTCTAGTGTGTACCATGCACGACGGTAAGTTAAGTTCACTAAACCCTTTGTCCCAGGAGAGAGGTGAATTTCACTGTGACTTTGTCTATCTCCGTAGTGTGACATTACTAACCCTTATTTGTTGTCCAAGTACAATCTCCCCTTGCCCAGCTCAGTTGAAAAACACATCAATCGGATCCTGATAATTAATCTCTTATCTTATTAATTACTGACTTGGTCCAGACAGTAATACTAGGCGGGTTCTAATGTTATCTACTAGTAGAAAATATGCAAAACGAAGAGAGTTGATTACACTTTTCAAGAATTATGAATTATCTAATTTTACTTTATTAGTTCTTTGTGGTTCCGACTATCCTAGTCGTGGATTTAGCTACTCATGATTTTTGTAGATGCAAGACTTACAAATTTGAATAACATAATAGAGCACTTACACAATTGAATTAAGTGTAAGTAAATTCAAGCTTCAATGAGAATTAGAAGATTGTAATTAGAAGATCAAATCAAAGTGTACAAGTGTTTCTCAAAACTCTCCAATGTTTTCTCTACTCTATCTTGCTATTTTTCTGCTTTCTATCCGAAGTCTCTAAGAAAAATACCCTAAAAACCTATTTATAATGATTAAAAATACATGCCCTAAACAAAATAGGATAACTGGGTTGACACGCTTCACAAGCTGCTTTACGAGACGTATTGTGTTCTAGGCTCGTAATCGGGCTTTTGTAATTTGTTGCTGCAAAACTAGACTTGTGTTCTACGATACCCCTCTACAACTCGTAAAGTGTTATATGGCCCGTAGAGGGTTTTGTCTGATGTAACTTCAGAAATTCCTTCTTCTCTGATCCTTAAGGCACGAGACCTTATTTACGATGCATAAAATGGTTCACGACCCCTCTGCATGTTCGTAGAACAAACTTCAAAAATCTTCCCCTCACTAGAATTGTACATGAAACCTACTTCACGGCCTGTAAAGGCTCTCGTACATCCTCAAAATCAGCAACTTCAGCAGATTCTTCCCTAAATCAATGCTAACCCTGCAATCCTGCAAACCAAACAAAAAAACACATAAAACCCACTAACATCGCATTGAGAACACAAAAAATTCTAAGTTTTAATCATCAAAAGTGTTGTACTTTGACAGCACATCAACACCCTCAACTTAAAATTGTTGCTTGTCCTCAAGAGATGGACTTAATCAATATAAGCAGTACAGTATCACACTGACACCCATCAAATGGCATACATTGCATCAAACTTAAACACAGATACCCACACCACTTTTTAAAACACAATCAGATAGCTTTTCGGCAAATCAATATAGACTAATGCTTATGACAATACAACTATGAGAAGTGAGGTACTATCAACAAGACACAATCACTGAATAAGTCTAATGCTAACAACGCAATGCAAGAGCCCTCACAGAAAGAAGTCTCATATCTCACTCTTAATGATGTTTTCATGTATAATATTGAGACTATGCAAAATTGCTCACCCTCATAAAAGATACTCATGTATTATGCCTAATACCATAGGCTTTCTCCTATACTCATGACTAAGACATTTGACTACTTGGACTAGGATCACTTTAGGACTTTATAGGCTTGTAGGGTAACCTCAGGGGCTTTTGTGTGATATTTTGGGAACAAGATGACTAAAGGCCCTCCTTGACATTGTGTTTTTCTACACTTTTATCCTACCAACACTGTTACTCTCACTTCATTCTCACTTTTTCTTCTATTTCAAGCTTTTCTGGGTGATTCTTTTTTTTTCATTTTTTAGCTTTGCCTTGCTTTTACACATCATTATTTCTTTTGAGCTCATAACTAAGGCATCACTTTTTTTTTCTTGCACCAGTACATGAAAAGCCTGAGTTGAGGGTAGCTAGTGTAAGGGTAAAATACAAAATGAGGGGGAATGTTAGTGATACATGGAAAAGGAGAAAAGATCATGTACTGGGTGCAAGAAAAAAAGTGATGCCTTAGTTATGGCCTGAGTGAGGCGCACATTATCCATCCTCAGAACCAGGGTCCCTTTTGGTAGCCACCATTAATCTAGGCTTTTTATCTCAATTAAGGTGCATAATGTTCAAGGAAGGTCCAGGGCCAATTTCAGGATTTTACAACTAAAAAGGCTAGGCCACTTAGGTTTTTACAAAGAATAGGTACATATCAGGCTCAAACATTAGGATCAAGGGATTTTCTACAAATTTGGTTGGTTATTTAGGCTAAGTGGACTGTTAAGAACAATGGTCTAAGATTTTTTCCTAATCTAATTAATCTACAGTGTAAATTAGAGTAAAAGGGAAAATTCTGAATTGACACACAACACATGAATTTAGCAAATTAAGCTCACACTCACATGACACTGATTATATTATCAACAAAACACTCCCAGATCATGCTTTTTATCTCAATTTATCCTCACTTATCAGAACAAGCATTGTCAACACACCTAAACATGCATGGTTACTATCTATACTAATAACTCAAAATTTGGTGGATATCATTATTTCAAAAAAATCATGAAAACATGTATATGGCACAGATATCAGTACTATATGCTCAAATCCTGCCTAAATATCCAAAACATGTCGATTCAAAGAAAGTAAATATCCATGGGGTAAAATAACATAGGTAATAAATTCCTTAAGACTCAGAAATTGAGGTAGTTATGGACCTAAGCTACTCATACTCACTGAGGCCCATAACTACCCACACCCCATTGAAAAAGAGGTCTATTGTCCTAAATGCACACAATCAAAACATAATAAAGTACCTGGGACAAAAAGCACACTCAGGCGCCTAAGATCTAGTCTCACTCGGGTTGCCTACCAAGCAACGCGTGATTTATTATCGCAACATTACATAGATAGCTTGAGTACTCAGACTTCCTCAAGCATTCTTGCTTCCCTGTCAACTGTTGTAGAAGGATCGGGAGTGCTTCCCTCCCCACTAGTCATATCCACCTTGCATCATTTATTATTCTTTGGGTTTTGCACTGTGGTGCTGGGTACTATGCCCTTCTGAGACTGGTGGAGTTGAGTTGATCTTGTCCAAAACTATAGGTCAAGCCATTTGATCGCGATAGAATGAGATTCAATATTTTAGTTTATGTTGGCGATGTCAGACTTAATCCCATTTAGGGTCTCATCCTGTGTGTCATCCTTTCTCAATTGTTGGCTAGGAATCCTTGGAATACCTGGAACCCATATCACGACTATGAGGGGGCACGTAATGACCGCTCCTGGAGCCATCCTTGTGGTCCCTTCTACACCTCTTTTTTGTCCCCTCTACCTGGTATGGTAACTTTCCTGGTGCTTCTAGACCTAGCTAGCTCTCGCATCTACCTCATTAGCATCTCCATGTTAGTATTACTTTGGGTAAGCATCTGTATGATCTTCTTATTTATCTTTGCTTTCTCCGGGCTTATGTTGACTGTGCTCGATCATTTGGTGGGAGGCTTATTCATGGCCCCCCACACATGGTTCAATTTGGCCGTCATATTTAGTTCCTCAGCAATCTCTATGAATGATTGATTAAAAAACATGCCTCCCAAGATGTTAATCCAAGGCAACATAGAAGATCTCCACCAAAACATTATCAACAATTTTGTAGTCCAGGACACTCCTCAAGCACTTAATAAATCGCTCCCATGTAGTATTGAGCAAGTCACCAAGAAATACCTCTTTAAAAAGGCTTTCTACAATTCAACACAACTGGTGGTTGAACTCTTTGGGAGCTCAGATAGCCATAGTGCTATATTGCCTGTCAGAGATAATAGGAAGACACAAAGTCCCACAGCATCCATAGACAGATTTTGTGCTCCCATCACACTCTTATAAACAAATTAAACATTGTGTAGATGGCTATGAGGATACTCCAATGGAAGGCCCACAAACAACCTATGGTTCTGCAGCATTTGAAACAACCCATTCAAAACCACAAACCTTTTGTCTATCGGTAATGGTGGAAACACAATAGCTCCAGTCACCTCCATTATCCATAGGTTCAGCCTGTATTGGTTCAACTGATAAGAATTGGCATTAAAGTCCTGTGACTGTGGAGCAATATCCTCTAGGTTCTTATTGTTGGCATTTTCAATCTCATTTTGATTCAGATCCGTGTTAGCCGCATTGTTGGCATTATTTTGGGCCATTTTTCTCAATGATTTTTGGATCTCTGAGTCAAATAGAGTCAAGGCTCTGCCTCGACTTTACGTGTTGGGCATACACTACACTTACACCCTGAAAAGAAACTAAAACAACCAAAAATGTAAAATGAGGGAAATAAGGGTTAATTCCCCAAATCACTTGAATTAAACAAGTCTAAACGTACTCCCCAGCAACGAAGCCAAAATCTTGATGTCGCCCAACTTACACCTCCTTTTTAGGATAAAGTTGTTATTATCAAGAAATAGAACCTAACCAAGGTTAGGGTCGAACCGAAGGGAATACTGTAGACTTATAAGAATTCAATTAATGCAATTTGAGTTATTAACTGACTTATCTGTCTAAATGGGGGGTTTTATAATAATAAGTAGAAAAGTGATCCTAACTAAGACTAAAGTTTAACCAATATGGAGACAAACTAGGGTATTGTGTTCCCATGTTTCCCTAACTTAGTATCACTAGATAACCTAATTCTTTTCTAGTCTGTAGCATGTAGGATTGTAAGTTAAGTTCACCAAACCCATTGGCCCAGGTGAGAGATGAATTTCACTATGTGACTTGGTCCTTCTCCATAGTGTAATGTTAATAACCCTTACCTATTGTCTCTAAAAACCTCCCCTTGGCCCAGTTCGGTTCATTAGATGAGAACATATCAATTGAATCCTGATAATTAATCTCTTTCCCTATTAATTACTACCTTTGTCCAGTTAGTAACACTAGGCGGGTTCTAATATTGGTCATCCACTAGAAAACATGCAAAACGAAGAGAGTTAATTAATGCATGCATGCACAATTTTCAAGAATTATGAATTATCTGATTTTAATTTGTTAGTTCTTCATGGTTTCCACAACCCTAATTGTAGATTTAGCTACTCATGATTTGTATAGATATAAGACTTATGAATTTGAATAATATAATAGAGCACTTACACAATTGAATTAAGCACAAGTAAATCCAAGCTTCAATGAGAATCAGAAGATTGTAATTAGAAGATTAAATCAAAGTGTACAAGTGTTTCTCAAAACTCTAATGTTTTCTCTACTCTATCTCACTATTTTTCTGCTTTCTATTCAAACTCTGTGGGGAAAATAACATAAAAACCTATTTATAATTATTAGAATAAATGTCCTAAAAAATAGGATAACTAGGTTGGCACGCTTCACGAGCTGCTTTACAGGACGTATTGTATTCACAGCTCGTAATCAGGCCTCCGCAATCTGTTGCTGCAAAACTGGACTTGTGTTTTATGATACCCCTAAATATTCAAGAGGGGAGTGTGAATTTCTTCCCCTTTTTTCTTTAAACTTAAACCTGCACTCAGTTAGTCAACTAATATAGCATGTAGTCGGCTACGACGTATTAAATAAGAATGCAGAAATTTAAAGTGCATACAAGGAAAATTCAACACCGGATAGTTTTATACTGGTTCTGATTCAATGTGAATCCTAGGACCAAGCCCCATAGGTTACAAGGTATATCTCTTCAAGCCTTTGGTAAAGTGGGAGTTACAAAAATTTCAACTTAAACTATACTCAGATTTTTTTTCTCTCCTTTTTTTTTGTTTTTCTTTTGATACAGACCTTTCTTTCAATTTTTTTCTTCTTTTCTCTCTCTTTTTCTAACACAGTAACAAAACTAAATGTTACAATAATTTTCTAAAGATGAAGAGTATTGAAGAAACACTTGAAATGCAGTAGGCTTGTATGAGTCTTGACATATCCTAGATGCCTCCTTTTATGTAGAAAAGATGGCATCCCAAGAGAGTTGATCCTTGGATTGAGACTTTATGGATCCTCTTTCCAAGAATAAGGTAAGGCTTTTTAGGTAGGCAGCTACATCAAATCTTCCTTCCTTGTTTAGATCCTCACCCAGATCTTTTGTGGATATAATTGTCTTCATTCTTGGATCTTTTCTTGGTACTGATCTTCTAATTGATTTCTTGAATCTTTAACTAATCATTCTGTTAATCTTGGATTCTTTCATGGTAGTGATCTTCTGTCAAATCTGTGACTGATTTGCCATAGCTTTAGCAACTTATCTTCTTCCTTTTGTGCCAAGATTCTATCTCTTAAAGATGCACTTTTCCTTTTGTGACTTGAATCTGCCAGATATTGATTGTCTTTATTCCTTATGAAGATATGTTTCCTTTTGATGCATTACCTGTAAGCAATCTTCATTCAGTACAATTTTTAACACTAATAAAATTGATCTTTCTAATCATCTTATTATTTGATTGATTCTTTTTCCAAGAATAAGGTTTTTAGAGAAGGTAGTAGTAGAATCTTCTCAGATCTTTCTAATCTTGCAACAGTAAGATCTTCTCTTGATTGATTCTCTCCCATCCAAAGATGTTTGACTGATTTTCCAGATTATTTTATTTTCCCACTGGATATTTGATTTATTCTTTCTGGTCCAAATATGCTTGATTGCTTTTTCAGATTTATTTTCCTTTCTTGCTTAGTGTTAGATTAATTCCTTCCAATAATTATGCTCTTGGTGCCTCCAACTAGATTTTCTTGATAGATGCTTCCTTGTCGTACCTTAGTTGTATTTTTTCTTTTTGATGTTTTCTGCAATTTGTCATCAATCAAAATATATTAGAACTAACAATCTCCCCCTTTATAATGATAACAATACTAGTACTAATGTAGTCAACTTCCTTGAATGTATAATTATATAATCGACTTCTTGGCTTTACTCCCCCTATCAGGTAGCATAGGTGCTCCCCCTGAATTCTTGCATAGGGTGATGAATGTTTGCACAGGGTAGTCGAAGGGTAATAGACTAACTATTTTACTAGTACTTAGTCTTCTTTATCTCCCCCTTTGTCATCAGCAAAAAAGAAACAACAAGAAATAATAGGCAACAAAAGTATTACATAGCATTGTGGTAGAAATAGTCCTAAATAAAACACAACATTAGTTCAAGTAAGACAATTCAACACATAACAAGAAACAGTTAGCTAAAAGGTTGACACAAATGGAAAGACACACAATACATCAAAAAAATAATAACTGCACGTACTTAGATGTGGTGAAAAGATACTTAATCAGAAAGTTAAAAAGAATTGGGGATAATATTTAAAAAAAATTTTGAGAAAACAGAATCTTTCTTCAATTAAAGGTTTTGAAAAAATATCTGCCAATTGATTTTTAGTATTCACAAAAACAAATTCAATGTTGTCATTCAAACATGATCTCTAATAAAATGATGTTTAATATAAATGTGCTTAGCTCTAAAATGATGCACAAGATTTTTAGCTAGACAAATAGCAATAAAGTTATCGCATAAAATTTGAGCAGGTATAGCATTGCTATCAAAGTCCCTCAATTATTGAATCATCCAAAGAAGTTGAGTACAACATAATTCAATAGTCAAATATTCAGCCTCAGTGGTGGAGATGGATACACAATTTTGTTTCTTGCTATTATAGTAGATTAAGGAGTCTCCAAGGAATTGACAAGAACCACTAGTGCTTTTTCTATCGACTTTGTCACCTGCATAATCAACATCTGAAAATCCACAAAGATGAAAAGTGGAAGTTTTTTCATAACAGCGACCAAAAGAGATAGTTCCCACTAAAAAGATGAATAATTCTCTTTACAGCAGTTAAATGGAATTCTTTCGGAGCAGCCTAAAATCTAGCGTATTTGCAGACACTAAACATGATGTCAGTTCTACTAACAATAAGATAAAGTAATGATCCAATCATACCTCTATATCAACACTCTTACCATTTTCGTCTAGGTCTAGGTTGCATGAAGGGCTCATATGCGTACAGATGGACTTTGCATTTTCCGTTCTAAATTTTTTAATCAACTCCTTAGTATACTTACTTTGGAAGGTGAAGATCCCATGATCATACTAAAAAAAATTTGAAGACCCAAAAGAAGGTTATCTCACCCATCATACTCATTTCGAATTCACTTTGCATAAGGTTGCAAAGTCCTTGCACAAATCAGGGTTAGTACTTCCAAATATAATGTCGTCAACGTAAATTTGAATAATAATATTATCTGAGGAAGATTTTTTAATAGAAAAAGTAGTATTAATGCTTCCTCATGAAAAACCATGTGGAAAATAGAAATTCTTAGGCGCCCATACCAAGCTCGAGGAGCTTATTTGAGTCAATACAAAGCTTTTGACAATTTAAAAACATGAAAAGGAAAATCTTGGTTTTCAAAACTTGGAGGTTGTTTCCCAAAAAAACTTCTTCTTCGATAAATCCATTTAAAAAGGCACTTTTAACATCCATTTGAAAAAGTTTAAAACCTTTAAAAGCATCATAAGCAAGAAGAATTTAAATGGATTCTAACCTTGCTACTAGGGAGAATATTTCTTCATAGTCGACTCCTTTTTGTTAAGAGTAACTTTGAGCTACTAGTCTAGCATTATTTATGGTCGCCTCTCCAATCTTATTTAGCTTGTTTCTAAGTACCCATTTTGTCCCAATGATAGCAACATTTTCAGGTTTAGGAACCAGAGTCCAGACTTGATAATTGATCCAGCTCTTTCTTCATAGCATTTACCCAATCATTATCCTTTAGTGCTTCTTCCACCTTTTTTGGTTCAAGTTGAGATATAAGAGCGATGTTGGCATTTCTTTTGCTCGATGCCCATGTTCTGATTCTATCATTAACGTCTTCGATGATAAACTTTCTAGGGTAGTCGGTCTTACTTCTCCATTCATTAGGAACAATTTCTACTGCCGGTTGGCTTTCTTCAGCAGTAGTCGACTGATCCTTTTCCGCAACTGCTTATGGAGTTACTATATTACTGTTAGTAGCATCTTCATCATCCGAACTACATCTTCATCACACTTCAGCATATAAATGGTGAGGAAGAGTGTGTTCACATATCATGGTTCTAGCCATGTATTGAAGAGTTTTGTTCTTCCTCTCAACTACTCCATTTTGTTGAGGAGAATGAGGCGCAGAAAAATTATGTGAGTACCCTTCTTCATTAGAGAAGTTTTCAAAGGCTCTACTTTAGAATTCTCCTCCGTGATCACTTCTAATAGAAGTGATGTAGTACCCTTTTCTCTCTATACTTTCTTACAAAAAAACTCAATTTTTTTTAAGGTATCATCTCTGTTAGCTAACAATATAACCCAAGTAAAACAGGAATAATCATCAACAATAACAAAGGTATATCTCTTACCATAAATACTTGTCATTCTAGTTGGACCAAAAGGATTTATGTGACGAAGTTGAAGTGGTTTTGTAGTAGAGACAGTGTCTTTTGACTGAAAATAGTTCCTTGTTTGCTTACCCATTTGACAAGAATCACAAATGTGATCCTTTGTATAGTCCAATTTTAGGAGTCCAATAACCAGTTCCAAACTAGCAAGATTTTTAATTAGTCTCATGCTTGCATAACCTAGCTTTTTATGCTACATCCAAGGATCTTCAAAGAGGGATGCCACACAAATGTGGCTTGTTGATCTCTTTACTAAGTCCAGTATGTAAAAATTTTTGTCCCTTCTTTCTAGAAGAATTGGCTTTCCTGATACATCTTCAATAATGCATTCAGTTTTCTTGAATCTTACTTCAAGATCGGCATCACACAGTTGACTAGTATTGTATCATAATCCCTTCACATGATACACGTTAGTAACTTCACAAGTTTCATTAAAAGAGGTAGTTCTGATACCAATGATTGTTCCTGTTGAATTGTCACAAAATCGAATTTTTTCACCAATAAATTCAGCAATGAAGTTGAACAGATATTTGTTGCATGTTATGTGATTTGAACATCCACTATCAAGATACCATTTGCCTTTAGATTTAGTGCGATGTTTTTGCAAGATAAGATCAATTTTGATTTTTCGTACCCAAATAGTTTTGGGTCCTTTTTGGTTAGCAGTGCTCTTAACTTTCTAGACCATGTTGGAAGGCTTTGAGCGACGAAATCGACATCTGGTGTAGGTGTGTCCAGACTTTCCACAGTAATGACAGGATAGTTGACTAGGTTGATCAGAACCAGAATGACTAGGAAAATCATTTTGAGAAATAGTTGACCTGAAAGATCTATTGGGGCTAAAATGCTTTTGAACATTTTCAATCGATTTTTAAGATCAAGGTTTTCTTCGTCCAATAAATCTCATTCAACATTGCAAACTTCTAGTTTAATTTCCAATGCATTTTTTTATTTTGTATGGATCTAAGATTCTCAAAAGATTTCTTCAAGTCTATAATAGCTCGATCTAAGAGATCTTTCAACTTAAGACATTTTGTTTTGTAGAAATCATTATTTACCTGGCTGTTTTTGCCTATAGCCATGAAGCAGACATTTGCATTGTCTTCACTGTCATATTCTGATGTATCCTCGTCACTCTAAGCTGAAGGCTCTGTTTTTAAATTGCCCATGAGTATACCTTCTTTTGGCTTCATGACATTCACTTGCAATGTGTCCAATCTTACCATATTCATAGCACCTGCCATCATTTCTGCTATAATCAGTAATCTATTTATTTTTTGGGATAGTTTTGGTTACCTCTTCTTTGGTTTCGGTTGCATCTAAAGGTTTCCATCACTGATTTTGTAATTGATGTAATGTCATCTTTATTTAGATCTTCTTCTTCTTGGTTTTTATCAGTGGCCTTGAATGCAAAAGATTTTTTCTTGTAATCCTCCTTTCCCTTCTTATTTAGATGTGTTTTCTCGAAAGCAATCAGATCACCTCTGACTTCATCATACGTGAGGTTTTTAAGATCCATGCTTTCAAAAGCCATAACATTTACATGCCATTGAGAGGGAAGACTTTGAGGATCCTTCTGATATGATTAATGGGAGGATATTCTTTTGCTGTAGCCTTGACTTCGCCAATGATCTTGCTGATGCGAGCAAACATACTTTCCACCGATTAACCTTCCTTCATTTGGAACATTTCATGTTCATAGACTAACAAACTGACAATTATTTCCTTGACTTTGTTAGTTTCTTCATAGGTGACTTCCAATTTGTCCCACATTTCCTTGGTAGTCTCACAACTGGAGATCTTCTCATATTCCTCTCCGATGATAGCATTTTAGAGTACATTCTTTGCCCTGGAGTTGATTTAAATGACTTCCATTTGCTTGTTTGTTTAGTTCTCCAGACTAGGTGTGACAGATGATTGGCTACCTTCGGTTGTTGGTTTGTCCACAGGAATGGGAATGTTACCCAGTTTGACGACTCTCCGTACCTTCGCATCATAGGATTTAATGAATGTTTCCATTCTTATCTTCCAGTGTGAGAAATGTTTCTCAATGAAGTAGGGAGGTCTGGTTTGAGAAGTTCACTCTTGAAACAAAGCTCCAAATGTTTGCTATTGATTTCCCATGATCTTTTCTCATCTGTGGTTAAACAGAAGATGTAGTGAGACCAGGCTCTAATACCAATTGAAAGTTCTAGAGGTGATAGTGAATTGAATTTTCTTCCCCTTTTCTTTTGGAACTTAAACCTGCACTCAGTTACTCAACTACTATAGCACGTAGTTGACTATTACGTGTTAAATAAGAATGCAGAAATTTAAAGTGCATAAAATGAAAATTCAACACCAGATATTTTTATACTGGTTCAGATTCAATTTAAATCCTAGCTCCTATTCCCTGAGGTTGCAAGGGATATCTCTTCAAGCCTTTGGTAAAGTGGGATATACAAGAATTACAACTTAAACTATACTCAGATATTTTCTCTCCTTCTTTTTTGTTTTTGTTCTTCTTTTGATACAGACCTCTCTTTCAATTTTTTCTTCTTTTCTCTCTATTTTTCTAAAACAGTAACAAAACTAAAGGTCATAATGATTTTCTAAAGATGAAGAGTATTAAAGAAATACTTGAAATGCAGTAGGCTTGTATGAGTCTTGAGATATCCTAGATGCGTCCTTTTATGTAGAAAAAATGGCATCCCAAGGGAGTTGATCTTTGGATCGAGACTTTCATGGCTCCTCTTTCCAAGAATAAGCTAAGGCTTTTTAGATAGCACCTAGATCAGATCTTCTTTCCTTGTTTAACTCCTGACAAAGATTTTTTGTGGATATAATTGTCTTTATCTTGGATCTTTTCTTGGTACTGATTTTCTAATTGATTTGCTGAATCTTTAACCAATCTTTCTGTTAACCGTGGATTCTTTCATCATAGTGATCTTCTGTCAAATCTGTGATTTATTTGCCATAACTTTAGCAACTTATCTACTTTTTTTGTGTCGAGATTCTATTTTTTAAAGATGTACTTTTCATTTTGTGACTTGTATCTGTCAGATCTCGATTGTCTTTATTCCTTATGAAGAAATATTTCCTTTTTGATGCATTACCTATAAGCAATCTTCATTCAATACAATTTTAATACTAATAAAGTTGATCTTTCTAATCTTCTTATTATCTGATCGATTCTTTTTCCAAGAATAAGGCTTTTAAGAAGGTAGTAGCAGAATCTTCTCAGATCTTTCCAATCTTGCAGCAGTGAGATTTCTCTTGATTGATTCTCTTAAATCCAAAGATGCTTCATTGATTTTCCAGATTATTTTCCTTTCTCACTAGATACTTGATTTATTCTTTCCAGTCCAAATATGCTTGATTGCTTTTCAAGATTTGTTTTCCTTTCTTGCTTAGTTTTAGATTGATTCCTTCCAATAATTATGCTCTTGGTGCCTCTAACTAGATTTTCTTGATAGATGCTTCCATGTCGTACGTTAGTTGGATTGTTTCCTTTTTGATGTTTTCTGCAATTTGTCATCATCAAAAATATATTAGCTCTAACAACCCGTCTACAGCCCGTAATATATTCTACGGCCCATAGGTGGTTTTGTCTGATGAAACTTCAAAAAGTCCTTCTTCTCTGATCCTCAAGGCATGAGACTTGATCTATGACTCATAAAATAGTTCACTTTCCATCTGCATGTTCATAGAACAAACTTCAAAAATCTACCCCTCACTGGAATTGTATGCGAAACCTACTTCGCGGCCCGTAGAATGCTCTATGGCCTATAAAGAGTCTTGTACATCCTCAAAATCCGGAACTTTTACATATTCTTCCCATAATCAATGTCAACCCTGAAATCCTATAAATCAAACACAAAAGCACGTAAAACCCACTAACATCACATTGAGAACACATAGAATTTCAAGTTTTAAGTATCAAAAGTGTTGTATTTTGACAGCACATCATGTTCGGGTGATGGGTATTTTATTGTTTTCTATACTTTTTGGGGATGTTGATGAAGGATAGTCTTTTTATGAACATGGATATTTTCTTATTTTCTTACTTTTTTGAGATGTTAATTATGGGTACTTTTATGCTATAGACATATCTCATTTTATAGAAATATCTTCTTTTGTGTTGAAATGTTAGATGTTGTGTTGACTATTAAAGTAAAAATGATCATACCATTTTTCGTGAATATACTCAGCAGGTCTACATCTTGCTAGAGCTATCTTATTCTGCTATGAAATTGACTCAGTAAGTCATCTACTTACTAGGACAGTCATAACATTTTCTATGAATATACTAAGCAAATTGGCATCTTGTTGGCGCTATCCTTATATCTGCTGTGAAATGACTCAATCAGTTATCTACTTGCTGGGACAGTCATGACACATGCTGTGAATATACTTAGCAAGTTATGGGACTATCCTTATATCTGTTGTAAAATGACTCAGCAACTCATCTAATTGCAAGGAGAATCGTACCATTTGTTGTAAATATATTCAGCGAGTCAGCATCTTGCTAGGGCTATCTTATATCTTCTATGAGATGACTTAGCAAGTCATCTAGTTGCTGGGAGAATCGTACCATTTGTTGTGAATACACTCAGCATGTTAGCATCAATTGAATAATTATCTATGTAAATGTCGCATCTTGTCGATGCATAACTGTAAGTTGATTGTATCAATCATATATTAGTAAAACATTGAGTTGTTTTAGTCTAATTTAAGATTAAAAACTAGATTTTTTTAGTGATCTTATGCATTGAGGTGGTAGTAATTAGACAAGTAATATATAATCTATTGAGTAATTGCATATGTAAGTGATGGTAATTAAGTAAATTGATTACTAATTGGTTGTGTCAATATACCTTATAATATATGAGGTGGTATTAGTTCAATCTTGGATTAAATGCTAGAATCAATAATGATCTTATACATTGAGATAGTAATTAACAAGTAATAGTATCATAGCTATTGATCATAGTTATTTTAGATGATTTTTTCATGAATTAGTTCATTTGATCATAGTTATGGATTAACATAGTGATTTTAGTCCAGTTAAACACTAGAAATAAGTTGATGGTAAAGATTTTATTTGAATTTGTTATATCAAGTTGGATATTTGTTGAACGTGTTCTAAAAATTGCTGTAAAATATCTTGGCAAGTTAGACAGTTGTTGGATTTCTATTAGTAATTGTTGAATTTTTAATAGCAAGTTACTTGGTTGTATAGCATTTTTTGAACTCTCGTATAGCAAGATAGTTAGTTTCTATAGCAAATTGACTATAAGTTAATGGTATCAATCATATCTGGTGATCAATTGAGTTGTTTTAGTCCAATTTAAGATTAAAAGCTAGATTCAGTAGTGTCTTATATATTAAGGTAGTAATTAGACAAGTAATATACAATCTATTGAGTAATTGTATCTGTAAGTGATGGCAATTAAGTAAATTGATTATTAGTTGGTTGTGTCAATATATCTTATAATATATGAGAGGGTGTTAGTCCAATCTTGGGTTAAATGCTAGAATCAGTAATGACCGTATATATTGAGATAGCAATTTCACAAGTAATAGGATCATAGTTATTTTAGTTGTTTTTTTATTAATTAGTTCATTTGATCACAATTATTGATGAATATAGTGATTTTTAGTCCAATTTAACACTAGAAATAAGTTTATGGTAAATATTTTGTTTGAATTTGTTATGGCAAGTTGGATATTTGTTGAACATATTCTAGCAATTGTTGTAAAATATCTCGGCAAGTTAGACATTGTTGGATTTCTATTAGCAATTGTCTAATTTTTAATAGCAAGTCACTTGATTGTATAATATTTGTTCAACTCTTCTATAGCAAAGTAGTTAGTTGCTATAGCAAAGTGACTATTAGTTGTTATGAGTTGATCAACAATTAGTGTGATATTATAGTAATAGTTGTAAAATTTATAGCAATTACCAAAAAACTTTATAGTAATTACTGTAAATGGCATAGTTGTTTTTGTAAATTGTGTAGCAATTGTTGTAAAGACAATAAGAATTGGTGTAAACTGCAGCAATAATTTAATCTAACATGCAATTTGTTAATACCTGAAGCATTTAGTGAAAAATGTATTCAAACAACAACAATACTGATAATATTACAACACATGTTAATTATACACATACAACAATTAAATTAAAACATAAAATGAAATGTGTTTACAAATACCATATAAAAGGGAGTGTTCTTATGAAATATTTCTCTTTGAGCACGTAGTTCTCTTATGCCCAACCTTTTTACATATGGAACATTTGTTCTTTTTGTTTGGAAATAATTGTCTGATACTTGGTCACCTCTTCTTTGCCTTTCTTGCTAACTTTCCCGACATAACATATGGAGGAAGTATTTTCTTTTCTAAAATCTCCCTAGGAACTTCTCAAAATTCTTCAGATGGAACGTGCTTAATTTCCACCATGTATGCAAAAGAGTATGTCTCTCCCTTATAATATTCAAAAGAATACTCATAAATGCACCTTGCATAATCTTCAAGATATTGGCAAAGGAGTATCACCATCGCATGCGGACAAGGTATTTGATCAAGATCAAAGACTCTACAAGTACATGATTTGCAATGAAGAGCAACCGTTGCAACTGCATCAAGACCAGAGACAACATATCTATAATTGATAATTTGATGAATCAATTGCTTGTTTCCTATATTAATATATTTTTCAATGACCTCCTCTATCGAAGGACCAAGATTGTTGATGCATTGATGAACTTCAATCATCTTTGGTGAAAGTTTTCACCAAACTTCTTGTTTATTTCATCAAATAGAGAAGAAATGGAAAATTCTCTTTCAATAACAAATAGTATATTACTCAACTCAATAATGTTTGATGTCATAATACTAAGCCTATAAATGTTACAACAGCTATTATAGAAGTAGAAATCAATAACAAAAAAATAGAAATTACTACAACAGTGTAATGACATGGTTGGTCATTTTTGATATTTTTTGTGAAAATTATGATTTTACCCTTTTGTAAGTTGCTTTGATCCTACTTTGAACCATTTGAGTGGTTGAAATTGGAATCCTGAGTTTTAAAGGTTGAAAATATTAATTTTGGCATTTTTGGAGGCTTAAGTTACTGAAAAAATGAGTTTTTATATCATTTTGAGTTTTGAGGGTGGATCAGGGATCCGTCGATTTCATTACCTCTAAAATATTAAAATTGAACTACAGAAAGTTGTGGAATTGGATTTGGAGTTTGAATGAAGTTTTTAGGCGCAAAATTGTGATATTAGTCGTTTTCAAGATCAAAGTTTGAGTTCGGTGAACATTCAGAGTTTGGAAGGTCAAATCAGAATTCCAATAGTTCCACTAGTTCTTGATAATGAAACTAATGCTAGAAACGGTCTCAAAATAATTTTTGCAGTTGCCAAGGGCAGTTTTGGTATTTTAAAATTTTAAACTAATTTTATCGACTTGCTTTTGTAGTTGTGTCAAGGAGGCCATCCAACTGATTTTTGATGATTCCGTTGAGTCTGGATCATTATTTCTGATATGGATACATATTTGATTTGTGAAATTTTGATTTCGGATGAGTTTCGGAGGTCCATTCCAAATAGCAAAATTAGACATGGTACTGCTAGTTTGCTGATATCTGGTGCAGGCAGACTTTTTCTCCACGTTCGCGGAGAATCCTCCGTATTCGCAAAGGTGTGTGGTTGCCGAGCTCCACGTTTGCAGATTGGGTCACACATTCACAGAGTTGTGGCCTGATTGGTCTCCAGTTCGCAGGATGGCCTCCGCGATCGCAGAGTAGTATTTATACCTAGAAAATTTTGAACTCGTAAAATACAATTTTTAATCTATTTTCGAAATTCTAAGTATTCTTGGGCGATTTTGAAGAAAGATTTTCGAACATTCTTGTTGGGTAAGTGTTTCTAACACTAAACTAATTATTTTTTATGAGTTTTATCTTGATTTTGTCTTTGATTTTATAAAATTAAACACCCAAAATGGGAGATTTTTAGACTATATTTTTCAAACTTTAACTATTGATTTCTCATTCAATTTAAACTTGATTTTACTGGAATTTTCACCCATGAACTCTATTTTTTTAGTAGAACTTTATTTCAAAATCAATTTTCAAATTTGAGACTTCCAAATTTGAGCCCTAATTTTGATTATTTTGCCTCTGAGTCTAAATAATGCCAATATAGATATCAAAATGCTTTTTTTGATGAGTAGTAACTATTATTATAGTGGTTGATCGAACTGGAGGCTCGATTTGAGGATTCGAGTTGATTGAAAGCTAGTCCGAGTGCAATTCCGGCATTAAGGTAGGTTCGGCTAACTTTTTGGGGACTAGATTTGAGTTATTGATCTTGTTCATATGATAATTGCATAATTTAGAAGGATAATTGTGTAGCTGAATTGATGTGTTAAAATGATGATGAAAAGTGATTCCGATTGAGCCGAACTGCAGAATAATTTTGATCCTATTGATAATCTGAGATGTATTACGATGAAATGATGAGGACTTGAGATAGAATGTGACTAAATTAGACTTGTAAGACCAATAGGGATGAGTATGGTCCAGTATTATTGTTATACTTGTATTGTTGGGATGAGTTAGGTTCGGTGTCATTGTTATATTTGTATATTTGAGAAGAGTTAGGTTTAGTGACATAATTATATTTGTACGTTAGGGACGAGTTAGGTCCAGTAACATTATCATACTTGCATATTTGGGACGAGTTAGGTCCGATAATATCGATATTCTTGCATACTTG
Source organism: Solanum medicagineum (assembly GCA_026153255.1). Taxonomy (NCBI): domain Eukaryota; kingdom Viridiplantae; phylum Streptophyta; class Magnoliopsida; order Solanales; family Solanaceae; genus Solanum; species Solanum medicagineum. The sequence continues at coordinate 6,029 of JAPFFP010063775.1, read as the reverse complement.
GGATGCATAAGGTCTGATGTTATTGACACTTGATTATTGATATAACTATGATGATCTAAAATATAATGATGCTATGGGCATTATCTATGATCCTTGATGTTACTCTTTGAGTACATATGATTATTACGAGATTTATGCATTGGTATTCCTACTGTAATGTTATTCCATGTTTACATGGATATTTTGATTGCACTATTGATTTACTTCTATTATGTGTGGCTTGCAACTTCCTTTGACCCAGGTAGGAGGCAAGAACATTATGATTCACTTTGGTACCACCCCCTTGACCTAGGCAGGAGGCAAGGGTGAGATTCATACTTCATATACCTTGACCACAAGTAGGTGGCAGGGAGTTGGCATCATACTATCACTTGACCAAAAGAAGGTATCCAGGTTATGGCATTCTGATATTACTTGACCACTGGCAGGTGGCAAGGTTGTGGCATTCTGATATTACTTGACCACAGGCAGGTGGCAAGGCTATGACACCCTTAGTATTTGGGTTGAGTTGTCTATTATATTTCACCTTGTGGGTATATGGCATCATGGGTTATTATTGCATATATTTTATCTTGTGTTAACCTTTTTTGATGCATGGATAGGGTTCTGCATTAGTAAATGCTTGCTTCAATTTCTCTTACCCAGTTGGTTGAACCTCCTTGGTACATTTTGGTGTACTCACCCCTACCTTGTTTCCTCCTCTGCAAATCATGCACAGGGTTCAAGACAGGGTAGTTGATCATTCCATCTGAGTTTTATCATTATCATCCAGATCTTAGTTGTGATTCTCAAACATCGAGTCTCCATGGATCCTTGGGTTTTCTTTTATTTTCTTTATCTGACCTGTATCGGATTCTATGAGACAGCCTTGTATTTCATTTTAGACATGTGTATTTACACTTTTGTATGGCCTAGATGTTCTTGTACTCATGGCTCCAAATTTTGGGTGATTTGTTATGTTATGTTTGAGTTTGTTTCCGCTTTATTTATCTTCTTTAGTAGCAATTTTCTTTGGGTCATGACAAGTTTGGTATTAGAACTCTAGGTTCGTTGGGCTCATAAGTCAAGAACAGCGTGTCTACTAGAGTCTTGAAGTTTTGTGTGTAGACGTCCACACCCATTTTCGAGAGGCTACATGTTGCTCAATAGGAAGATTTTCCACACCTTGCTTCTATTCGTGTGTGTCTTCATATAAGCTATTTGCAAGTATCTAATCTAATTCTTCTGTGCAGATCCTAATTACTCTATCTCGCCTCTTAGTGGGAGGCCCCGAGTCAGTTGTCGTAACTCCCACTAGAGGTCAAGGCAGAGTTTGTGATAAGGCCAAGGGCTGAAGGATATCTCGAGGGGCACCACCACCTAAGGGATAGACCTGATTGGCTTCTCCAAAGCCTACTATAAAGCCCGAGGGGCCTACTAATCCTATTCCACTGCCTTCAGCTAAATCCCCTACAACGTTAGTTCAGGAGCTACTTATGACGTTATTGGCAAGATAGGAGAGAGCTCCTCTAGCCTCAGCTACTATTGAGAGACCAATATCTACCATACTGGTTGGTCTTTCTGGTGCTCTACATAAGCCGGCTGTGATTCATATGGGTCCTTCTTCAACTCCAGCAGACCTTCCTGCGACTTTATACCTTGATGAGTAGTAACTATTATACATCTTTTTCCAGCCCAGCCATGTTTATAGTAGAATAGAAGAATTTTGAGAGGTTTATATGATTTGCTCCGCTACATTTTGATGGCACTCCTAGTGATAAAGCTTATGCTTTTCTATCAAAGTGCCAGGATTGGTTGTGTAACCTGGCTATTCTTGAGTAACATAGGGTTGCCACGTACTAGGTAATCGGTATTGCCAAGAAGTGGTGGAGGTCAGTTCTCGCTCGCCAGCCTAGTGGAACTCTGGCTATGACTTGGGGAAATTTGACCAAGATATTTTTAGAGAGGTTCATGCGATATAGCTTCGAGATAGTCTAGATATACGTTTGATTTACTATAGTAGGGCACCATCTCAGGGGAAAGACCCCAAGGCTTGTAATATTTGTGATGAGGTTGGGCACTTTGCCAACCATTGCCCATATCGGGTGCCTCCTACTCAGACTTCAGGACCTCAGGCAGTAGCCAGAGACACCTCTTAGGGCATGAGGGGTGGTGCTATAGGAGGCCGTGGTACAGGGAGAGGTGGTGCCCATGAAGGCGCACAAGCTAGTAGTGGTCCTAGAGTTTGCTTTGATGTTCCTAACAGGACCGAGGTAGAGACTTCTGATGTACTTATCACAGGTATGGTTCCATTGTACCATCATTCAAATTGAGTTTTATTTGATCTAGGCTCCACTTCTTCATATTTGTCGACCTATTTTGCTTCTAATATTGATACATATGTGAGCCGCTTACACCAGTTAGTGAATCTTTAGTGGTGAATTAGGTTTATCGGAGTTTTATGACTTTTAAGGGGATAGATAATGTTGTTGATCTGATATTATTTGATATGGCAGATTTTGAAGTGATACTGGTATGAACTGGTTGTCACCTTATCATGTTATTCTTGAAGGTCATGCAAAGACGATGACCTTATCTTTCCTTAATTTGCCTTAGTTGATGTGTACTGGAGCACTTAGTTCTTATCCTAAGGGTGTTATTTCTTATATGCATGCTTGATGATTGATAGGGAAGAGGCGTTTGGCATATATAGCTCAGTCCCCATCACTGGAGACTACTAGGGTTGCTAGAGATTTTATGGATGTTTTTTCTGACTAATTTGCCTGGTGTTCCTCTGGATAGTGATATTGACTTTGCTATTGATGTAGAGCCGGGCACAAATCCCATATCTATTGGTCCTTATCGGATGACTTCAGCTGAATTGAAAGACTTGAAAGAACAATTAGAAGATTTGTTGGAGAAAGGCTTTATTCGTCCGAGTGTATCCCCTTGGGGTGCTCTTGTATTAGTCGTGAAGAAGAAAGATAACACTATGCATATGTGTATTGACTATCGCTAGCTCCACAAAGTGACCATCAAGAACAATTATCCTTTACCTCACATTAATGATATTATTGACCAGTTGCAGGATGACTTGGTATTATTCAAGATTGACTTGAGATCGATATCATCAATTTATAGTTCGGGAGTCCAACATCCCAAAGATAGCTTTTATGACCCATTATAGGCATTATGAGTTCGTGGTATGTCATTCGAGTTGACTTATGCCCCAGCTGCTTTTATGGAGTTGATGAACCGAGTGTTCAAGCCATATGTAGATATCTTCATGATTGTATTCATAGATGATATCTTGGTTTAATCGAAGAGTGAGGTAGATCATGTTCAGCACTTGAGGACTGTAATTCAGAGATTGAGGGAAGAGAAGTTGTATGCTAAGTTCTCAAAGTGCGAGTTTTAGCTTGAGTTTGTTGCATTTCTTGGCCATGTTGTGTCAAAAGAGGGTATTATGGTAGATCCGGCCAAGGTAGCAGTTGTTTGTGAGTAGGCTAGGCCTACTTTTGTGACTGTGATTTGGTGTTTCCTTGGTCTAGTGGGGTATTATCAGTGTTTTATTCAGGGTTTCTCATCTATAATAGCCCCGTTGACTAGATTGACTAAGAAGGTTGTAGCATTCCAGTGGTCAGATGATTGTGAGTTGAACTTCCAAAAGCTGAAAGATTTGTTGACTTCAGTACCAATTTTTGTTGTACCCAAGGAAGGAGTTCCATTTGTGATATATTGTGATGCTTCAAGTGTAGGTTTGGGTGGTGTATTGATGCAAAAAGGGAAAGTGATAGCCTATGTTTCTAGAAAGATAAAGGTGCATGAGAAGAACTACCCTACCTCTGACTTAGAGTTGGCGGAGATTGTATTTTTGTTGAAGTTGTGACACCATTATCTATATGGGGTGCATTGTGAGATCTTTATTGATCACTGAAGTCTCAAATACATCTTTACTCAGCCTAATCTGAACATGAAGCAGCGTAGCTGGTTGGAGTTGCTTAAGGACTTTGATATAGCTATTCTATATCAGCTCGTAAGGCCAACGTGGTGGCAGATGCTTTGAGATGTTAGGCTACTAGTATGGGGAGTTTGGCATTCTTGAGGGTTGAGAAGAGGCCCTTAGCTTTGGAGGTTCTATCACTTGCTAGGTAGATGGTTTGCATAAATATTTCTCCTTGTTAGAGTATTTTGGCCTTCGTTGAGGCTAGATTTTCATTGGATTATCATATATGCGCTCACCAATTTGAGGACCCCGTATTATGCATAATTCATGAATAAGAGTTGAGAGGTGAAGCCAAGGAGTCTATTATTAATTTTAATGGTGTTTTGAGGGTTAATTGCAGAGTTTGTGTCCCTTAAATTGGGAATTGGGTGAAATTGATGCTAGAGGAGGCCCACTGTACTAGATATTCCATTGATCTGGTTGTGACTAAGATGTATCATGATCTAAAACAACATTATTCGTTGTTTGACATAAGGAGAGACATAGCTATGTTTCTCATAAAGAGTTTGAATTGTCAACAGGTGAAGTATGAGCATCAAAACCCAGTGGATCAAAGTAAAACATGCCTATTCCCTAGTGGAAGTGGGAGAGAATGGCTATGGATTTTGTTAAAGGCTTATCCATGGTCTTGGGCAAGTTTGATTCGATATGGGTGGTTGTCGATCGATTGACCAAGTCAGCACACTTCTTATCGATGAAGACTAGCTATAATGAGGAGTAGTTGCCTAGGTTATATATATCTGGGACATTGTCATATTGCATGGTGTGCCAGTGTCTATAGTATCAAATAGAGGGTATGTGCTTATTTCTCACTTTTGGTGGGCGCTATAGTATGGTTTGGATACTAGAGTGGATTTGAGTTCAGCTTTTCACCCTCAGATTGATAGTCAGTCAGAGCATACCATTCAGGTGTTGAAGGACATGCTTAGGGCCTGTGTCATTGATTTTAAGGCCCCATAGGACTAGCACTTCCCATTGGCTGAGTTTGCATATAACAACAGTTACCATTCCAACATCCAAATGTCACTTTTTGAGGCCTTGTATGATTTGATTCAGGTTTGATTGAGGTGTTGGGTGTTGATTTGCTTCAAGATGCCATGGATCAGGTCTGACTGATTCAGAGTAGACTTTTAACCACCCAGAGTCACCAAAACAGTTATGTTGATATGAGGATTAGGCCTCTTGAGTTCTCTATTGGTGACAGTGTTTGGCTGAAAGTTTCACCCATGAATGGTGTGATGAGATTCGGGAAAAAAGGCAAGCTTTGTCAAAGATTCATTGGCCCTTTTCAGATTTTGAGGAGAGTTGGTGAGGTAGACTATGAGTTGGTTTTACCACCAAGATTATCTTCTATCTGTTTTTCAAATTTCTATGTTCCGCCATTAAATTCCAGATGAGTCCCATGTGATTTATTATGAATTTACTGCGTTGGGTCTAGAATTTTTCCTTTGAAGAGGAACTGTCACGACCCATGCCTAGGGCCTATACGTGACATGACGAATGGGGAACCAAAAGGAACCCCAAACAAGCCTCTCAACTTATCATTCCACATCATTGGTCGTGAAAGAATGTATAAGACATAAAGTGACACTAAGGGGCAAAGGGGCTAAGGATAGCTTGCGATCAACATCATCAAGAGACAAGGAGTCAAAGCTCATGTCATAATTACATAACTTGTCCAACAAACACATCAAAATACATAGATAGAGCGAAGGCCAAGACAAAGTAAATGTGCTCACCATCATAGTCAAAATAGAACATAAGAAAGTGTCTCAATACATAGATAATAGCAATCATAGACTAAGGTCCCCGAAATGAAGGACTCACTAACAAGCTTGGAGTAGCACCAACAAGCCACGTGGAGGGGGAGGATGATCCACTTGAGCACCGGTTCCTACATGGTGATATCATGTAGGCAAGAGTATGCGTTAGTATGTTGGAATGTACTAAGTATGTGGGATGTAATTCAACAAGAAATAGACATCATGATCAAAATGCATAGCAATAGGCAATGGGCATATTATAGCAAGATGGCATGTATGAA
>JAPFFP010063766.1:0-26114 GCA_026153255.1 Solanum medicagineum | reverse complement strand
GTTGATTATTGAGATGGAAGTCCCAAGTCCCAATTCCCTTAGACTCTATTGTTACTTGTTGTCTTATTTTTGCTTCCGCAACCAAGGATGTGCTTATGATATGCTAAGAGGCTTGTTCGGGGTCCCTTCGGGTTCCCCATTCGCCGTTTTACATCTAGGCCCTAGGGGTGGATCGTGACATGAATGATGATGGAATAGCGTGGGCTATATAGATTCATACTTAACTCAACAATATAATATGAAACCCAAGTAAATCCATGAGTAATTTCACATTTAAAGTATATTATCCATGCTTAAGTCAACCCTTAAAGGGGACATACATATTCAAACCTTCATAATATCAATGCAATTCAACATATTAAGGCTTAAATCATTTTAAAAACATCAATTATACATAGTGCATATCTCAATCGAATCAAATAAATAATAATTTAAAAGACTCATCTTCAAAGTAAGCTTGAAATTTTATAAATCAAGAGTAAAAGAGTTTGAGGTCTTCATGGTTGAAAGGGACCATGAATTAATCCCACATACCTTAGATAATTAAGAAGAATCAAGAAAAAATTGATTGGAGAAGAAGACCCTTCTTGAGATCCAAGCTAAATATCCAATGGCACACTTAAGATAAGAGAGTTTGAATATTCTAAGTGTATGGAATGAATTTGAATAAGAATAGAGAAGTATAGGTCTTTTCACACTACAAGAAAATAGGTCTTAGACAAAGGGAAATTCAATGACTAAAAGTATAAATCTAGTCGTTATTATTCAATAACGACCAATAAAAATCTCATTATCACTGATAGTTAAAAGCTTGGTTGTTAAAAAGTTAATGACCGGATTCAATTCGGTCGTTAAAAAAGCTTGAACGACGACAAAAGTTTGATCGTTATACCTCTTTTCAGCAACCAAATTTTTCTTTCACTAATTGATATTCTAATTATTAAAATAAAAAGGGCAAGCTTAGTGCACTTCCGGGAAGGGCTCGACCACAAGCATCCATTGCACGTAGCCTTACCTTGCACTTCTAATAGAGGATGTTACCAAAGTTTTGACCCATGACCATCAAGTCACATGACAACAACTTTACAATTACTCCAAGTGTCATGACCCAAGCCTAAGGCCTAGTCGTGACAAGGCGAATGGGAACCCGAAGGGACCCCAAACAAGCCTCTTAGCATATCATTCACACATCCTTGGTCGAGGAAGCAAAATATAAATAAGGGAAGTAGGACTAAGGGAAGTCTTGATATTTATAAAAGTATAAAAGAGTCAAGCTCATAGCATAAGTACATCAATTATCCAACAACATCTCTAACATGGAATGGAGCGGGGGCCAACACACTTTCCGGGCTCACAGTCATAGTATCAAGTGTTCAACATTAAGGAATATCAAATAGCAAGAGTAGTATAGATAGTGTCCTCGGACTTGAGGACTCATCAAAGCTTATCTTCCAAAGTACCAAAACTATCCATGTGGAGGATAATCGAGAGGTGTTCCAATCCCTACATGGTAATATCATTTAGGCATAATGTATGCATGTCATGACCCAAACTAGGGCCTAGATGTGACACGACGAATATGGAACCCGAAGGAACCCCGAACAAGTCTTTTAGCATATCATACACACATCGTTGGTCGCAAAAGCAAGTAAACAACAAATGAGAATAAAAATAGGGATAACAGGACTAAGGAAATTTTTTGTTAACATAAGAATATGGAGAGTCAAGCTTAAAGTATAGATACATCATAATATTCAAACAACACCTATAAACTTAGAATGCAGTGGGGGCAAAGGCACTTTCCGTGCTCACTCTCATAATAATGACAATAGGTACAAGATGTAGTCTAAACATAAGCATGAAAGAATATAGATATTGTCCCCGGACATGAGGACTCACCAAAAGCTAACTTGAACAATCCATCTAGCTAGGTGGAGAAGAATCAATAGGAGCTCCGGTTCCTACATGGTGATATTATGTAGGCATAGATTATGCGTTAGTAAGTTTGAATGTACTAAGTAGGTTGGATACAATGCAACAAGAGATAGGCAACATAGTTAAAATGCATAATGGTAAGCAATAGATAGCATAATAACAATATAGCATGTATGATCAATGCTTAAGTAAATCATGCTTGAGAATAATCATGCATAACTTGTTTAACACAATAAGGTAACATGATTGGATCATCCAAATACCTTGTACTAGAGGGTGATGGATATAACATAGGTCATAACCCCTTCTAGTAGGTAATGGGTAGTACATGAGGGTAGAGAGATAGCATAGGTCATAACCCCTATATGTAAGCATGAGATAACGAATAACACATGAGGGCAGGAAGGTACCATGGGTCATAATCCCTACATATGAACATGAGATAATAAAACATATTGAATTACATATGAGTGTGAGCCTACCACATATTTCATAACCCCTTCATATGAGTATAAGACATTGCTTAACATCAAATCATACATGAGGGTAAGGTGTACAACATAGTTCATAACCCCTTCACGTAGACATAAGAAAGTAAATAGTATTGATTCATACATGAGGATAAGGTATACAACATAGTTCATAATCCCTACACGTAGAAATTGGTCTTGTACTAGAGGGTAAGGCTTATAACATAGTAGGCTTAATAATTCACAAGAGCATAAACCTTAGCATAAGGACTCAATAACTCATCAACAACCAAGACTTATATAAACCATGTAACTATAAAGTTACTTAAATCACAAACCATGCAATAGACCATCGATAACTCAAAAACCCTAAATCGGACATTTTATCAAACACTTGATGGGCATATATGAGGATATGTTCAAATCATGCAAAATGCAAGAGTACAAATCATGAAATAGTGAAATCAATGCATCTTAAAGTCATGTAAATCAGCCTACCAACATCATAGTAAAACCCCATCATGGGTAACTTGTAAAGCATATCAAAACTTCACAATAGGTCATAAATTTCATAGCTTGAATCATGTATAGTCTCAATAGACAAGGATCACTTCATAGTATAAGCTCAAAATAGATATTTATGCATAATCAACAGTATTTGACAAAACCCCAGCACATTTCATGTTCATATTTCATAATAATAGATACCCATAAGAAATACATCTTGAAATCATGCAATTTTCATAAAATAGGAAGATTGGGCTTCACGGGTGAAAGAGCCCAATGGATGAAACTCACATACCTTAGACCTTGAATTTCTTGAAATTGAGTTGAGAACGCTTGGAATGAGGTCTTGAAATCCACAACCAGTTCTTGAGTTTCCTTGAATTTGTATTGGGGTTTTGATGGAGGCTCTTGGGAGAATTTAAAAGTGTATTTCAATTGGGAGGAGTGAATTTGATCTTTAGCAATAGGGTTCAGGTATTTAGGAAGTGTTAATATAACATAGAAGTTCCCAAAAGATCAATAGAAATGGCTAGATTTACAGAATGCCATTATTGAAACGGAATTTGGAAAAACCTGTATATACCCCTGCACATACGAGTTCTACGAAAATGGGCACAACTTCTTTCATCCGAACTCTAAATAAGGTGCGATCAAGTGCGTTGGAAATCGTATTCAAAGAGATTTAATTTGGTAGGTCGTAGGCCACCCTGTTCTTTGTGTACTATGAGATAACTTGACCCACCTATCGGCACTTGTCCAACACTTAGCCAACGAAAATTCCTTTGAACTTGGCTTGATGTAGGGGAACTATGATGGTCTTAAATAACATAAATAAGCTTGACTTAGATTTGAATAAGCTTTTGAAGCTTGAATGAGGTTCTTCAGATCCGGAAGTGATTTTGGGACACTTGAATTGGGTGAAATATTTGTCTAAGTGTTTGAGAAAGTATTGGGTAATGTCTTGTATAATATGAAAGTGAAACATGGCTAAGTATAGGTACTTTCACGTATGGAAGACTTAGGCCCAAGACCTAAAGGCCTTGGACCGGAATAAGAAAACTGGACAAAAGAATAACCCCTCCCCGCGCTTGGGGCACGCTTGCTCACTGGAATTTGCTCACTTTGGATTTTTGAATTTTGATACGGTTGCTCTAAAATTCGGTTAGACCCATTTCCCACTCAATTTTCCCTATGAACAAGAATATGAGCCAGATTTTGGATATCACAAATAGATTTTGAGATATGTAGAAGTTACAATTCTAGGCACATTTTTGGGCACTTTTTGTGATCGTTTCAATATCTCCCCCTTGGGAACATTCGTCCCTGAATGTCAAAGAAACGTACATAAGAAGAGTAATTATGAAGAAATCATCCCCCAATAAGAATGCAACAATGCGCTTAAACACCAGTTTCAAAATCTCAACATAAATGTCAAAATCACCATGAACTTGTCAACATAAATATGAATGCATGCAAATGACATAGGGGCTGAAACATAAGACTTGAAATCATAAGAAGGATTCATAAGCTTGAATAGAATGAAAGAGATATGTATATTGCTCCTCTATGCCCGCTCCGGCTCCCTGAGAGACACTTTCAACTTCACTATTCTTCCAAAGACCTTTACGAACACCACATCCTTATTAATCAACTTTTCCACCCTTCCATCGAATACCTCCTCCAAGACCTTCTCCTAAGTCAACTAATCCTCCACAACACCCACAACCTCAAATAGTTCTATAGCACTAGAGTCACCAACACATCTCCTCAACCTAGAAGCATGAAGAACCGGATGAACCATATCCATATCCCTAGGTAATTCCAATCTTTATGTAACCTTACTAATTTCTCCTCTAAACCATATAAGGAACTACAAACCTTAACCCAATTGTCAACCTTAAAAACACATAGTCCACTTAGTACCATAAACCACCATCTCCCCCTTGGGAGATAAACTCCATTCTACCATCCTTTAGCACAAAACTTCCAACTCTAATAAGGCGGAATCAAGGCCTTGCTTAAACTAGACCTCTTCAACCAAAGAAGATTTGGAACCATTGAGAACACTACTCTACCATTCCCAACTTCCTCCAACCTAACTCCCAATCTAGCCAACCGATGGACCCCTCTAGTCACCTCTTTGCCACCATCATCCACATATGCTAGACTACCTATAGCCACCCTACTTAGAGCATTGACCACAACATTAGCCTCACCGGGGGAATAATGCACACTCATATCATAATCCTTAAGGAGCTCTAACTACCTTTTTGTTACCCTCAATTCGAACCAATCATATTTAGCAAATAACCTCCCATCCCCCAAGACTTGCAACACTACCCCTAAATCGATTCACAAGTTCTAAATAAATCAATGTTCCACCACTAGAGGCCACCTCAAAAATGTCAAGGTAGGGTTTTAAGACCTATTCATGAAACCCATCAACATAGCCGGTGCATAAGTCAACCAAACGACTCCACCAATACTCAAAATGCTCATTCCTAGTCTGAAAAGACACTTAGGAATATCACCTACTTTTATCCTCACTTGGGGACAAAAGTCGTACCAAAAATCAATCTTAGAGAAGTGACTAGCCCATTGTAGTTGACCAAATAGATCATCCATCCTTAACCATCATATTACAACCTTACATGTCCCACACTCGTTGGAAGCATGAGATGCTAGTAGCCAAACCACCCTAAGACCTCTAACCCATCAAACTAAGTTAAACCTATATTGCAAGATAAGGCTCTATGCAATAAGAACATGGGCAACCCCTAGACCTTTCTAGCAACAATACACTCACATAACCATTAGGGACACACATGAATCTTACTAGCAACAAAAGGAATAATGGAACCCGAATCTATCAAAATCAAAACCTTCAACTTACCTTCCTTCGCCTTCCTCTTTGCTGCATGATCAACTAGAAGAGCAAAAAGCATTTGTTAGAGGGAAAGACCTTATTTTCACTTCTAAAGCACGACAGAAACCATGAAGAAGGGAAACATTTCCTAAAAATCCTCATAGCTTCCCATTCATAGTTGTGGCGCGCTTCACAACCATGAATAAAACTCTAATCGACGCGGTGCATTGGATGCGGAGGACCATTAACAACCTAGTGCTCTAATACCGAGTTTTTCAGGACCCAAACTAGGGCCTAGATGTGATATGACGAATGGGAAACCCAAAGGAACCCCAAACAAGCCTCTTAGCATATCATATACACATCCTTTTGTCGCTGAAACAATTAAACAAAAAACATGAGAGTAAAAATAGGGATGACAGGACTAAGGGAATTCTTCGTTAACAAAAAAATGTACAGAGTCAAGCTTAAAACATAAATACATCATAATATTCCAACAACACCTCTAAACTTAGAATGGAGTGGGGGGCCAAGACACTTTTCGGGCTCACCCTCATAATAATGACAATAGGTAATCCAAATACACAAGGTGCAATCTAAATATAAGCAAGAAAGAAGATAGATATTGTCCCGAACATGAAGACTCACCAAAAGTTAACTTGAACAATCCGTCTAGCCAGGTGGAGGAGAATCAATATGAGCTCCGGTTCCTATATGGTGATATCATGTAGGTATAGAGTATGTATTAGTACGTTGGGATGTACTAAGTATGTAGGATGCAATGCAACAAGAGATAGGCAACATAGTCAAAATGCATAATAATAAGCAATAGATAGCATATAACAATATGGTATGCATGCTCAATGCTTAAGTAAATCATTCTTGAGAATAATCATACTTGCATAACTTGTTTAACACAATAAGGTGACACAATTAGATCATCCAAATACCTTGTACTAGAGGGTGAGGGATACAACATAGGTCCTAACCACTTCTAGTACGAAATGGGTAGTACTTGAGGGTAGAGAGATAGCATAGGTCATAACCCCCTACATGTAAGAATAAGATAACGAATAGGACATGAGTGCAGGAAGGTACCATAGGTCATAACCCCTATATGTGAACATGAGATAATACAACATATTTAATCGCATATGAGTGTGAGGCGTAACACATAGTTCATAACCCCTTCATATGAGTATAAGATATTACATTACATCAAATCATACATGAGGGTAAAGTGTACAACATAGTTCATAATCCTTTCACGTAGATATAACAAAGTAAATAATATTGATTCATACATAAGTGTAAGGTATACAACATAGTTCATAACCCCTACATGTGGAAATTGGTCTTGTACTAGAGGGAAAGGCATATAACATAGTTCATAACCCCTTCTAGTAGGCTCACAATTCACAAGAGCATAAAACTTAGCATAAGGACTCAATAACTCATCAACAACCGAGACTTATGTAAATCATGTAATAATAAAGTTATTTAAATCATAAACCCTGCAATGACCATCAATAACTCAAGAACCCTAAACCAGACATTTTATCAAACACTTGGTGCTCATATATGAGGACATGTTCAAATCATGCAAAATGCAAGAGTATAGATCATGAAACAGTGAAATCAATGCATCTTAAAGTCATGTAAATCAGCCACCAACATCATGGGTAACTTGTAAATCATATCAATACTTCACAATAATCCATATATTTCATAGCTTGAATCATATACAATCTCAATAGACAAACATCACTTCATAGTATAAGCTCAAAAAAGATATTTACGCATAACAACATTTGACAAAACCCCAACATATTTCATGCTCATATTTTATAATAATAGATACCTATAAGAAATGCACCTTTAAATCATGCAATTTTCCAAAAATAGGAAAATTGGGCTCCATGGGTGAAAGGGCCTAATGGATGAAACCACATACCTTAGACCTTGAATTTCTTGAAATTGAGTTGAGAAAGACTTGAAGCTTGGAATGGGGTCTTGAAATCCACAACTAGTTCTTGAGTTTCCTTGAATTTGTGTTGGAGTTTTGATGGAGGCTCTTGGGAGAATTTGAGAGTTTATTCTAATTGGGAGGAGTGAATTTGATCTTTAAAAATAGGGTTTTCGGTCTTTAGGAAGTTTTAATATAGCATAGGAATCCCCAAAAGACCAATAGAAATTACAAGATTCATGAAATGCAATTAATGAAATGGAATTTGGCAAAAAACCCGTATATACCCCCGCATATACGAGTTCTACGAAATGGGCATAACTTCTTTATTCGAACTCTAAATAAGGTGAAACCAAGTCGTTGGAAAGCTAATTCAAAGAGTTTTAATTTGGTAGGTCGTGAGAAACTCAGTTCATTGTGTGCTAAGAGATATGCACATTTAAAGTTTACCCACCTACCGGTGCCTGTGCAAAACTTAGCCAACGAAAATTCCTTTGAACTTGGCTTGATGTAGGGGACCCATGATGGTCTTAAACGACATAAATAAGCTTGAATTAGATTTGAATGAGATCTTGAAACTTGAATTAGTCTTGAGATCCAGAAGTGAGTTTAGGACACTTAAATTGGGTTAAATATTGGGCTAAGTTCTTGAGAGAGTATTGGGGAATGTATTGTATGAAATGAAAGTGAATATGGCTAAGTATAAGTATTTTTCACGTATGGGAAGACTCAGGACCAAAACCCAAAGGCCTTGGAGCATAATAAGAAAACTGGCCAAAAAAATAACCCCTCCACGCCCCTGGCGCGTTACACTTGGGGCACACTTGCTCACTGGAATTCTCTCACTTTGGATTTTTGAATTTTGATATGGTTGCTCTAAAATTTAGATAAGACCTATTACCCACTCAATTTTTCCCCCTAAACAAGAATACAAATTTACATTTTCGATATTACGCATGAATTTTGAGATATGTGGAAATTACGATTTTGGACACTTCCGAGGCACATTTTTGGGCACTTTTTGGGATCCTTTCAATGCATTAGTACATTTTAATGTACTAAGTATGTAGCATAAAATGAAACAAGACATAATATGTAGGATAAAATGCAACAAGACATAATCCAGTATAGTTAAAATGAATAATCATAAGCAATGGATAAGTATAATATCAATATGGTATGCATAATTAATGCTTGAAGTAAAACATGCATGTAAATCATACAACTTGCATACCACATATCATATGTCGTAAGAGATAATAGTAAAGATAGACCAAGCTAACTAATACTTGGAATTTAAGGCATGTTACCCCCTTGCAAGGCGATTGAGGTACTCACCCCTCAACAAGGTGATTGTGCATGTCACCCCCTTGCAAGGCGATTGAGGTACTCACCCCTCAACAAGGTGATTGGGGATGTCACCCCCCAACAAAGTGGTGTCTACTTGAAACATCATAGATACTTTTCATGAATTCAATGCATAACATGCAAGCCCTTAATCATCGTAAAGTCACTTGACTTATAAACCATGTAATAGACCATCAATAACTAAAGAATCCTTGTCAAGACATTTTATCAAACACTTGTTGGATGCATAATACTTGTTCAAAATCATGCAATTCAAGAGTGAAATAGTATGACAAACTAAATGTAAATCAACCCACCAACATATAGTAAAACTCTCATGTAGGATACCTTGAAATCTATCATCAAATCTCATAATAGATCATAGTTTCAAAACTCAAAACATGCATAGTTTCAATAGACAAAACCAATTCATAATATAAGCTTGAAATAGATAGACATGTATAATAAAGCAACATTTCATAAAACCACAACATAATTTATAATCATAATCCATATTAAGATATACCCATAGAAGATACACTTGAAAACATGCGATTTTCATAAAAAAGAATATTGGGCTCCATGGGTGCAAGGACCCAATGGATGAAACCCACATACCTCAAACTTGGGTTATCTTGAGATGAGCTTGAAGAGAACTTAGAGCTTGAAGAGAATCCTTAGGTTCTGAAGTTAAGCTTGAAATCCTTGAAATTTGAATGAGATATTTGGTCAAGTCTTGGGGAGGTTTTTGTCGATGTTTTGAGTGATATAGAGTTGAAAATGGATAAGTATGGTTGTTTTCACGCATAAGTGGGCATGGGGCAATGACCACAATGCCCTTGGCTGACATAGGAAAAATTAAGGAAAAACTTGTACTGGTCCGTGTCCAGTCTGCGACGCGCACCAAACGCGCACCAAAAATTGTACTACTCATGGCGCGTCGCGGCCAGGACGTAGATGCTCTCTGAAAAGTGTAAATTAGCAAAATTTATTTTTTGCTATGGGTCCTCTAAAATTTGGGTTATACTCATTTCCCACTCAATTTTGCCCCCTGATTGAGAATATAAAGTCGGATTTTTGATATCACGCACGAATTTGGAGATATATAGAAATTACGATTATGGACATTTCTGAAGCACATTTTGTGGCGTTTCACCAAGGCACTCTTCAGTTCTAGTTATTAAAACCTTAATTGTAACCGCAAATCAGATCAACAAAAGTGCATATATACACACACAAAAATATGTGCACATATGAAAACATAAAAATTGATTATATTCATATAAGATTTCACTATTGACTATAAAGAATGATATTGTGTAACACAATAAAAATATAAATATACAAAGTGTATGATATTATATTTTTTTAACTCTTACTAAAAGAAAAACTAGAATACCTTTAAACTGAAATATGAAATGCATTCTTCTTGTGCTTTAAAATTTTTCATTTCTTATACTTCTTTACACTTTCTCTGAGGATGAGTTCTTCAAACTGCATGATATGTCAAAAGACTTATAAAAACATCATGTAAGGTTATTAATAACACTCCTAATAATTTTTTTTCTTTTTTACAAAATTAAAGATTAACCACAATAAAATATCAAATTTGTTTCTGGTCTCACAACCAAATAAAAAGAAAGTTTGGTTTTCTAGTTCTAGACATACAGTTGTTTGTTTTGCATTTTGCAACTTAAGTTGTTGACTTTTTGCACATTGCTTTATGGATAAAAACCCGCAACTTCTTCTAGTTTCACTTTTTATACTAATGGTATTCACCTAATATAAATAATTCAATATCATTAAAATTATTATGAGATACAAATCAATTATATTATCTTATTAAATCTTAAATAATAAAAAAAATCATGATTTCTTAATTAGTTAGTAGTTGATTATATGTCATGTAAAGCTTTTTAAATTTTCTGTTTGTAAAATTTTACTTTATACTTTTCAAACTCAAATGAATGATTTTTCTTTGTATATACCTATTAGTTTCACAATTAGTAATTAAAAAGAAGTTGATACAATATATATTTTTTTATTAAAAGAAACATTATTACTGAATATTCTTAAATCTATTGATCAAGGTTATTTATAAGTGGAGAAACATCTATCCTCTTGAAAAAATTACTTGCTATCAAATTTATATAACTTGTCTACCTTAAATTAATCTCAGAAGCTCATAATTATATATTTAATATTATTACTTCTATTTTCAATTTTTTGTTTCAATACAATATTTTGTTTTGACCCACTTCATCTTGTATCTTTAAAAGGGTCAAGTAAAGATGAATAAATTGTCTCTCAAAATAAAAACATATGTAGAAACTATATCAAGAAAATATTTAAGTTAAAAAATTTGTGCCAAAAAGATTGTAATTAAATGCTTTTATAATATTTCAAAATTTTATATAATTCACTATAATTAGAATGATGGATAGAGTTATTAGAAAATAGGACATTAATAATTTTTTATTAAACTTTTTTTATGAAATAAGCAAAATTATAAAAGATGCAAGATTCTTATTAGAATGAGAGAATAACAAAACGCCACTTGTTATACTTATAACATGATTTGGTCTGATCTCTTTGCATTAATATTAATTAAAACATATTTTTAAACTAACTAATATGTTTTAACGACAGGATGTTATGCTTTTTAACGATCAAATTTATCCTGTCGTTAGTGTTGGATTAAAATTTGTCTTTAGCGATCGAAAAAAGATTTGATTACTATCAGTATATTTGTAACAACTGAAAAAAAATTTGGTCACTGTAAGTGTATTTATAATGACCAGAAAAATATTTAGTCACTATAAGTATATTTATAACCACTAAAAAAAATTTGGTCACTATAAATGTATTTATAACGACCGAAAAAAATTTGGTCACTATAAGTGTATTTATAACGATCGAAAAAGTTTGATCACTATAAGTGTACTTATAACTACCGAATTCATTTCCCTTCGTTAAGAAATGTTCGTTATAAGTCTTTTTTCTTGAAGTGTCAAGGGTTTAGGACAGGTTAGAAATTCATAAACGACCCTTAGGAATCACCAAAATTACGAGAAAAACATTAATGAAATGACTTTCAAAAACTTTCCAGGTGTCTTTGAAGAAGCTCCATGGTTCGTGCCAAGGACCATGGATCGTAAAAGCATCCGTGGAGATCTCCGTAGCCAAAACGGAGGAAAAATAGCATAGATGGACTTTATGAAAATGGTCGTAACTTCTTGATCTGAATTAGGAATTAGGTGAAACTAGATGCGTTGGAAAGCTAATTCAAAGAGCTTCAATTTGGTAAGTTGTAGGACACCAACTTCATTTTGTTCAAGGAAATATGACCATTTAAAGTTGACCCTTCTACTGATTCATATGAAAAACTTAGCCAATGGAATATATTTGAACTTTGCTTGATGTAGGAGACCCATGATGACCCTAAACCAAATAAATAAGTTTGTATTGAAGGCTTAAAAGTGAATTTAGCTTGAGCTTGAAGGTTCCATGGGAATCCTCCGACTAGAGCTTGAAAAGAGGATGCAAAAAGCGTTTGAGCGAGTGAATGAGCAGCTAAGTGTTAGAATAAGAACAAAAAGTTTGAAGGTCTATAAGCTGATTTAGTGGTTTAAGATAGGTGCAAA
Source organism: Solanum medicagineum (assembly GCA_026153255.1). NCBI lineage: Eukaryota > Viridiplantae > Streptophyta > Magnoliopsida > Solanales > Solanaceae > Solanum > Solanum medicagineum. The sequence goes on along the minus strand of JAPFFP010063766.1, from coordinate 13,379 downwards.
ATGTCATAAAAGACCCTTGGAGTAAACCAAAATTACGAGAATACACCATTAATGAAATGGACTTTAAAAAGTGCCCAAGGGTCCCGTCAAAGAGCCTCATGGCTCGTGTGAAGTCACATGGCTCGTGTGAGGACCCGGGAGAGGGTCCTCAGAAAATTCCTCAGGATAAGGGTGAAGTGAAACAGATCGTGAGAGGCTTCACGGGTCGTTTGGGCATCCATATGAAGGCACCAAGTTTCGAGATGGTGATTCTATACTTAGAAAATACATTTTGGACGAGAACTTCATGAGGCACCTCTCCACGGCTCGTGAGAGGTCACACATGACTCCTCATGGCTTGTAAAGTGCCACACATCATGCAGGGTCTTGTTGTAGCTTGCCTTAGCCAAAATCTTGGCCGGACAGTTGGGGCATTTTCCAAGGCTCCTTCCACTTCCCTAGAGGGCCACCAAGCCTCAAATCCTTTCTTAAGCCACCCAAAGTCATACACAAGCATTACCCATGGCCCACACACCTCTGACGAATCTTATGCATCAAAAGGTCTCACAAAGTCTGGGTCCTTGCGTCATCTCCCCCTTGGTAACATTTGTCCTTGAATGTGCTAGAACGTGGCTTGAAAAGCTTGAACATGATACATTCCAACATGAGGACATAATGCATAATTCGTTACTTGAAAATCATAAAGTCATTAAAACCCATGTCAATATCTTTTTAAATCATTTTTGTGCACATGTATGCATGTCGTGTCATGGAAGAATAAGAGTGCAAGAGTTAGGACCATTTAGAATAGAAAGAACCTAATACCATAGGCTTGAGTATATTAGAAAAGATAGAGGTATCATCACATCATACTTATTCCACTTCCAACATAGCAATTTCAATATGTTGGTTCCTCCAAAGCACTTAAACCAAAGCAATATCCTTTTTCGAAGCCTTTCCATTTGCCTATAATTTTTTTTACCAGAATCTCTTCATAGGTTAAGTTCTATCAACCTCAATACCTTCCAAAGGCACAATTGAACTAGGCACACCAATCAACTTCCTTATCATGGACATATAGAACACCAAGTGAAGGGAACTCATATCTAAAGACGAATCCAACCTATAAGCCATATTGCCAACCCACTCAACAATCTCATAAAGACCTACATACTAGGGACTTAATTTGCCCTTTTTACCAAAATGCATTACACCCTTCATTAGAGAAACCTTCATACACCCAATCGCTGGCATGGAGTTCAAGATCCCTTTTTTCTAATATTTGAGTAAGACTTTTGGCAACTTTGAGCCTTCTTCAACCTCTCTCTAATCAACTTCACCTTTTTCATAGCCTCTAACACTAAAGTGGGGACAATCAATGCCATCTCTCCTAACTCAAACAACCCTGATGGAGATCTACACTTTCTACCATAATGATGTCGCCCAAGTTACACCTCCTTTTTAAGGATAAAGCGGTCGTTGTCAAGAATAGAACCTAACCAAGGTTAGGGTCGAACCCAAGGGAAAACATAAAATCAAGAGAATTTAATTACCACAATTTGAGTAATTAACTGACTTACTTCTCCAAAAGGGGAGGGGGGTTGCAATAATCTATGGGGAACACAATTTCCAAGTTGAGAATTGGGTTATCTGGGGATCCTGAGTTGGTGAATCATGGGGAACATAATTCTCAAGTTTCTCTCCATTATTTATTGCCTTTTCCATTAGTTAGTTTAGTTTATTTTCTTGTTGAATATTGCAACCCCCCCCCAACATTCGGGGAATTGAGTTGTTAATTACTTGAATTACATATTGGTGAACTCGTTGTGAGTCTCTGTACTCTCTATGGGATTCGAACCTAACCTTGGTTGTGTTTTATATTAAACAACAACCACTTTATCCTCAAAATAAAGGTGTAACTTGGGTCTGATCAAATATTATGGCGCCGTTGCCGAGGAATACGTCTAGACTTAATTAAATTCACTAGTAATTGTAATTCAAGTGTTAATCCTTAGATCCTTTGTATTTTTCTTTTGTTTTTATTTTTTTTTGTTTATTTGTAGGGGATACTAGTAGTGTACAACCAACACTAGGATTCAAGGCAACCCCTTAACCCCACTTGATCCAAAGATATAACAAATTATAAGAAGAATCGCCCAAGAAAATTTCAACAACGCAACTAATGTAGCTGTGAACCGAAATGATGGGGATGAGAAACCACCTTCTTAGAGAACATTTCAACACCTTGGGAGTTCGACACCAATGCTTACTAATGGAATCAATATAGGTTGAACCCCATGGCTATGGATATGACCAGGGCTATTGTATTGCCACCACTATCAGTTAACACAAAGTTCATAGTCTCGAGTAGGTTACTTCAAATGCTATGGAACTGTGGGTTATTTGTGGGCCTACCATTAGAAATCCACATAGCCACTTTTATAATGTGATATTTGTATGTAAAAGTATGATAGGGACACAGAATCTGTCTCTGGATGCTGTGGGACTTCGTACTTTCCCATTATCTCTTACGGGCAATGCTACGTTATGGTTATCTGAGCTCCCACAGAGTTTAATCACTAGTTGGGAAGATTTGCAGAAGGCCTTTTCAAAGAGGTACTTCCCTAGATCGAAGAAGCTCAAGTTAAAGGATCAGATCAACAACGTTGAGCAACTTTCTAGTGATTCAATTAGCACTACATGGGAGAGATTTACTAAGTTTTTGAGGAACATCCCTGACCACAAGATAGTTGATGATGCCTTGGTGGATATCTTCTACCATGCCCTTGATGATAATAGTCAAGCCTATGCCGACACCATTATGTGGGGCATATTTTTAGATCAACCATTTGCAAGGATTGCCGAACGTATGGAGTAAGTGGTTAAGACAAATCGTGCATGGGACAATGGGATAGAGCTTCTATGAGGAGTTCATGTGTTGTCAATATTTGTTCAGAGTAAGCCAAGATCAATGAGAAGATTATGCAACAACTTGCTCAACTTCGCACAAGCATCGATGTGGTTATCCAACAAAACCAAGAAAGAGTGAATGTCATAGTTCATCAACCTCCACATGTACCCATGTACGAGGAGCCTTATTTTTGAGGAGGATGCTTATTTTGTGAATGATTAGGCGATGGGTTTCTAGATCGATGCCCAATGGTCCAATCAGGACTATTGGCGCCAAGGTCAAGGAAACCAAGGTCGGAACTATGGTAGAGATAGAGCTTATAGAGACAACGGAGGTGGTTATTATGAGGGGAATAGGGGTCTAAAAGCCGATTGAGTTCAAAGATATGATTTCAGAAATGGTCTATATGTGCCACTACATAACTGAGATGCAGGTACAAGCAATACCAGAATTGAGAAGATGTTTGATCGATTGTTGAAGAAGGCCGAGACACAAGATGAAACTCTAAACGATATGAAATCTGATATTTCATGTATTAATCAAAAGATAGAGTCTCATTCTGTTGCTATTAAACAACGTGAACAACAATTTGGTCAAGTGTGAACTCAGTTGAATTAGTGTCAAAAGGGTACATTGCCTAGCAACACAGTTCAAATTCTAAAAAATGAGGGGCAATGCATGGTGATTACTACTAGGGGTGACATGAGCACCATTGATCCTCCTATGCCGGTTGAGTTAGAAGATGTTCATGAGGAGATAGTTGGAAGTAAGGATATGGTTGAAGGAGATGCTTGTGTCAAGGATGCGGTGAGCGAAGCAGCTCAAGTGCCAAGAAAGTATAAGTCCATCCCAAGGCCTCCTCCTCCTTTCCCTCAAAGACTCAAAAAGAGGGAGGAGGATGGCAAGTTCAAGCACTTTCTCTATATGCTTAAGCAATTGTCCATCAATATCCCTCTGATTGAAACTTTGGAGAAAATGCCCGATTATGCAAAGTATATGAAGGATTTGGTTACCCAAAAGGTGCACATTGAGTTAGGAGCTTTCTCAAGAACTTCAACATTGTAGTGCTATCTTTACTCAGTCCTTGGTTCAAAAGCGTGAACACCCAAGTGCTTTCACTATACCTTGCACTAAAGGAGATATGGGGTTTGCAAGGGCACTATGTGATTTGGGTGCTAGAATCAATTTGATGCCTCCTACGATTTATGAGAAGCTTGGTTTGGGAGCCCCTAGCCCTACTAACATGCGGTTGCTAATGACGGATCGAATGGTGAAGAAACTTGTAGGGATAATTGATGATGTGTTGGTTAAAGTGAAAAAATTCATATTCCCTGCAGATTTTGTGATTCTAGACTGTGAGGTTGATTTTGAAGTTCCAATCATCTTGGGAAGACCATTCCTACTGGGCGAGATTTAGTGGACATGAAAGCCAGTCAACTTAGGTTAAGATTGAAAGGTGAAGAAGTTGTCTTTGACATCCGTCAGTCCATGAAGCATCTTGATGAGCTCAAAAGTGAGGTTTGGGTAATTGATGAAATTTGGTAACCAATTTGGCTAAGTCATGCCGCTACAATAAATCAGGCGCTACTTGGCAGGCAACCCAATGATTTTTATGTTATTATATAGTTGTATGTGTATTTTCAGTTTTTGGATTCATAGATAGTTGTTTTCTTATGTTTTGATTGTTATTTTTGATATTGGGTTGGTTGCATTTTTGGTAATTGTGTATTTCAAGAAGAGTATGTAGGTACAGGACTGAGTCAGCAAATTGGCTGAGAAAAGCATCTGTTCAGTTTGTATGACTGGGCTTACGAGTCGTATCGCACTTTATGACTCGTAACCCATCTCGTAGAGATTTCCAGTGAGCATGAACAATGTGCACTTAACCCACGAGCCAACTTTATGACTTGTAGATCAAACTACGAGTTGTAAATAGGATTCATGGAACTTACGTAAGATTCTAAACTTTTCTAAGTGTTGAGAGGTCTACGAGACTAGGACTTAGAAGTTGTAGACCTATCTACGACTTGTAGTTGGGGTTTCGTAGACCTAAGCCCAATAATTTTAACGTTGACCCAGTAAAGGTATAAAGAGGGGTCAAATTATTTTGACCCTACTTGACAGAAATTTCCCAAAATTTTCGCTCTCCTTCTATTTTGCGATCAATTTTCGACGATCAAACCCATTTTACAGCGTGATTGTTCGGCACCTAGGGTTTTTCATCTTTCACCTTCTCTTTCTTCTTCAAAGTCATCACTATTCTTGGTAAGTTCCTTGGTTTAGTTTTAATCCTAAAATTTACATTATTCTTAATTGCTTGATGTGATGATTGTGATGGGTTTGATATCTAAGCTTGAATTTCTTGATGAATTTGAATGGTGATTATAAAGTTAGGGTTCCCTTTGACTGAAACTGAATGTTTGAGTCCGGAATTGAGTGTTTCGACATGATTGAGTCATCATCTGTCACGACCCAAAATGGATCACATCTAAGAAGAATGAAATAAAGCGGAAACCAACATAACATAACATCAAATATCTCAAAACTTGGAGCCATAAGTATAAGAGCCTCTAAATAGTACGGAAGGTAAATACAACTGTCTCAAAACAAGATACAAAACTATCTCATAACATCTAGTACAAAGTCTGAAGGATAGCAATAAAGTGAGTCCCAAAGATCCATGGAACTCAAAGTCTGAGCCTCACCTGTAAGATCTAGATGGAAGTAGAATAGATCAAGTAGATTGGTCAACTACCCTATGCGGGTCCCTGTACTCGATCTGCAGGGAGGAAACAAAGTAAGGGTGAGTAAACTGAAATGTACCTAGTATGTTCAGCTCACTGAGTAAGAGAAATCAAGAAAGGATGCAACCAGAAAGAGTTCCATCACCTACAAGAAAAGGGTTCGTGCATAATATAAACCATATATATATATATATATATATACATACACCAGTAGAATAAGATCATTGATTAGCAAAGATGCAATGCATATGCAATGTATGGAAGTAATCCAGGAAGAGGAAATGCAGTAACGTTGGTGCCAATGTATACATCTACCGAGTTGAAGCTACAAGGTAACTCATGGGGTCTCGTCAGACCATATACAAGGTCTCTCGAGTGTCACGATTGTCACTGGTGCCAATACCACCTCCGCGGATGCTGGCATCGGAGGAGAGGGTTATAGTACCATGACACACTCTGGCACGATGATAACCCAACAGACATTGGCATCGGTAGAGAGATATAAAAAGAAATATATGTCAGTGTCGAAATATATAGATGCATAACAACAATAACATGCCTCGGGCGACTCTGGCGTCACTAAATAGTATATAAAAGCATAATAACAATACTGAGATGATGATCAAATATACTATGTCTCGGTGGACTGTGGCACCACTAAGTAGATCTCAAATAACTCAACTATCAAAGGGCCAATGCAATATAGATGCAATGCATGCCAAACTGGAGTAGCAAGATTATAACCAACATGATGTGCCTCAGTGGACACTGGCACCGGCAACTAAATCTCAAGGTCATCCATTAACATCTTATCATCTCCATCTCATTATTAGTCAAAACATCAATGCAATCAGACTCTTTAAGCCCCACATTATGATCACCATATAACCTTAGTGTCGCAATTACTATCAAATTATCACGTATTCCCCTAAATGGTGTCCCAAGTATCATATTATCACATAAATATCCAACTTACACCAAAATCAAAGGTTTCATCTCAATTTATCAAGAGGATTACCAATTACTCCACTTTTAGCATAGTCAGAATCACACTTCATCGAAATCAATCATATCAAGCCCTTGGCTCACACATCAACCTAAATCTTATAACTACAACATAAGCATTCTTAATAACCCAAATACAGTCCCAAATGGTTAGCCGAACCTACGTCAATGCCGAAACCACACTTGAACAAGCTTTCATTTAACTCAAATCCTCAAATTGAGCCTCCAATTGGATCAACCACTATCAACAATAGTTACTACTCATCAAGAGGTGCATTTCGATACCCATAGTGGCATATTTTAGGCTTAGTGGCAAAATGGTCAAAATTAGGGCTAAATTTCGATTGTTTCAAATCTGGAAAACGACTTCAAAATTGGATTCAACACGAAAAAAGGAGTTCGTGGGCGATAATCTCGCTAAATTCGAGTTCAAATTGAATGAGAAATCAATGGTTAAAGTTTGGAAAACATAGTCCAAAAACCTCCAATTTTGGGTGATTAATTTCATTAAAACAAGGATAAAATCAAGATAAAACACCTGAAAAATGATTAGTTTAGTGTTAGAAACACTTACCCATTACAAATCTTCGAAAACCTTTCCTCAAAATCGTCCCAAAAAGTTTAGAAGTTCGAAAATGTGGTAAGAAATTAGTGTTTCTTGGGAGTGAAATGATATCTGCAACGTAGGACCAGGTCCCCGAACATGGAGCCTAACCAAGCCCAAATCTCCATGACCAAGGGACCAGGTCCGCGAATGAGGACTACAGTACCTGCACCAACAACTATGCACGAGCAAAATCAGCGAGCATCAAAAACTCGAAAGTAGCACTGAAAACTCATCCGAAATCAGAATCTCACAAACCAAATATGTATCCATGCTAGAAACAGTGATTCAGACTCAACGGTACAATCAAAATTCGATTCCGAGGTCTCTATGACATATTTACCAATGCAAGTTTAATAAAGTAGTTAAAACATAAAATACCAAAATTACCCCTAATAACTCCAAAAATTATGATGAGGCCATTTTTAACGTTAGTTTCACCATCCGAAACTATGTGAATTGTATGGAATTCTTATCCGAGCTTTCAAACCCCGAATGTTGACCAAAGTAAAACTTTGATTTTGGAAACGACTAAAATCACAACTTTGGACCTAAAAACCTCATTTTGACTCTAAATTTAGTTCCACAATTTCCTGTAGTTTAGTTTTGACGTTTCGAAACTAATTGAATCCACAGATCCCTGATCTGATCTTCAATGCTCAGAATTACACAAAAACTCACTTTTTAATAACTTAAACCTACAAAAAGTTCCAATATTCATATTTTCAACTTTTAAAACTCAGGATTTCAAATCCAACCATTCAAATAGTTCAAAGTAGGCCCAAAGCAACTTCCAAAAGGGTAAAAAGGTAAATTTTTACAGTTAAAGCAAAAATGACAAACCAAACCATTACATCATTCACCACTAAAAAGAATGTTTATCGTTGAACATAAGAAAAAGAGAAGTACCTAAAGCCTAAAAAAGGCTAGGATATCTAGCCCACTTGTCAGACTCCAACTCCCAAGTAGCCTCATCAACAGAACGATGCCACCACTGCACCTTCACAGAAGGTATATCTTTGGAGCTCAATCTTCGGACCTGCCTGTCCAATATAGCTATAGGTTCTTCTTCAAAGGACAAATTTGGACTTACCTCAACAAAGTCATAAGAAATCACTTGGAACTCATTTGGAATGTATTGGCGGTGCATAGAAACATGAAAAATAGGATGAATAAAAGATAGTCTCAATGGTAAAGCCAACTCATAGGCTACCTTACCAACTCACTTCAAAATCTCAAAAGGGCCAATAAATTTGGGACTAAGCTTTCCCCTCTTCCCGAACCTCATCACTCCCTTTATGGGTGAAGCCTTTAGCCAAACACTGTCACCAACAGAGAACTCAGAGGTCTAACCTGTTATCAACATAACTCTTTTGGCGACTCTGGGATATCAAAGGTCTACTCTGAATCAATCGGACCTGATCCATGGAATTCTGAATCAAATCAACACCCAACGCCTCAGTCAAACCTAAATCAAACCATCTAATAGGTGATCTACATCTCCGACTATATAAAGCCTCAAACTGTGTCATCTAGATGCTGGAAAGATAGCTATTTTCATACGCAAACTCTGGCAATGGTAAGTGTTGGTCCCATCGAGCCCTAAAATAAATAATACAGGTCCTGAGCATGTCATCCAACACCTGAATGGTGCACTCTGACTAACCATCAATCTGAGGGTGAAAAACCGAACTGAACCACTCTAGTACCCAGACTACACTGTAGAGCTAGCCAAAAGTGAGAAGTAAACACAGACCCTCTGTCTGAGACTATAGACACTGGACACCATGCAATCTGACAATGTATCGGAGATACAATCTGGTCAACTGCTTCGCACTATCATTAGTCTTCATTGGTATGAAATGTACCGACTTGGTTAATCGATCAATGACCACCCAAACTGAGTCAAACTTGCCTAAGGCCATGGGCAGACCTATCACAAAATCCTTAATCACTCTCTCCCACTTCTACTCGGGAATGGGCATCCTTTGTATCTATCCACCGAGCTTTTGATGCTCACACTTAACCTGTTGGCAATTCAAACACTTGGCCACAAACATAGATTGTCTTTCCTCATCCCGCACCACCAATAATGTTGTTTAAGAACATGATGCATCTTAGCCACACCCGGATGGATGGAATATCTAGCACAATGGGCCTCTTCTAATATCAATCTCAACAAATCCCCAATTTTAGGCACACAAACTCTACCATTAATCCTTACTACCCCATCAGAACCAATATTAGCCTCCTTGGCTTCACCTCTCAACACTTTATCACGAATCATGCATAATCTGGGGTCCTTGAACTAGTGAACACATACCTGATCAAGCAAAGAAGGTCTAGCCTCAATAAATGCCAAAATACTTGAGGAGGAGAAATGTCCAAATTGACCATCTACCTAGTGAATGTCTGAACGTCTAGAGCTAAGGGCCTCTCCTCAACTCTTAAGAATTCCAGACTCCCTATACTAGTAGCCTTTTGGCTCAAAGAATCTGCCACCACATTCGCCTTCCCGTGTTGATAGAGAATAGAGATATGATAGTCCTTAAGCAACTCCAACCACCTACGCTGTCTCAAATTCAAATAAGGCTGAGTAAATATGTATTGAGACTCCGATGATCGGTAAAGATCTCAATATGCACCCCATAAAGATAATGTCACCATAATTTCAATGCAAACACAATTGCAACCAACCATAAGTCATAAGTGGGGTAGTTCTTCTCATGCACCTTCTGTTGTCTAGAAGCATAGCCTTCACTTTCCCCTTTTGCATCAATACACCACTCGAACCCACACTTGTAGCATCACAATATACCACAAATGGAACTCCCTACTTGGTTAAAGCAAGAATAGGTGTTGAAGTCAACAAATCTTTGAGCTTTTGGAAGCTCATCTCACAATCATTTGACCACTAGAATGCTACTGCATTTTGAGTCAATCTGGTCAGTGGCGCTGCTATAGATGAGAAACCTTGAACATAACACTGATAATACACCACTAAGACAAGAAAGCTCCGAATCTCAGTCACCGAAGTAGGCCTGGCCAACTCACGAACAACTGCTACCTTAGATGGATCAACCTTAATACCCTCTTTTGACACAATATGACCAAGGAATGTAATGGACCCAAGTTAAAACTCACACTTTGAGAACTTAGCACACAACTTCTCTTCCCTCAATCTCTGAAGTGCTGAACATGGTCTACCTCATTGTTGGAATAAACCAAGATATCATCTATGAACACAACCACAAAGATGTCTAAATAGGGTCTGAACACTCGATTCATCAACTCCATGAAAGTAGCTGGGGTATTAGTCAACCCAAATGACATAACTATAAACTAATAATGCCTGTAATGGGTTCTGAAGGTTGTGTTCGCGATATCACACTCTCGAAATCTCAACTAATAGTAACCGAACCTCAAGTTAATCTTAGAGAACACCGAGGCACCCTGCAACTAGTCAAAAAGGTTAGCAATGCTAGACAAAGGATATTTTTCTTGATGGTCACTTTGTTAAGCTGGCAATAGTCAATACACATACGCATAGTGCCATTCTTCTTCTTCATAAATAATACCGGAGCACCCTAGGGAGATACACTTGGACGAATAAAGCCTTTCTTTAATAAATCCTCCAACTGTTCCTTCAACTCAGTCGAAGCCATCCGATAAGGAGAAATAGATATGGGCTTAGTCCCCAGCTCCACATCAATAGCAAAGTCAATATCACGATCCGGAGGAACACCAGGTAAATCAGTTAGAAATACATCCATAAACACCCTAACAACCCTGGTAGTCACCAATGATGGAGGCTCCTGAGCAACAGCTGGAACATAAGCTAAATATGCCAAACACCCCTTCCCCATTAGTCGACAAGCATATATATAAGAAATAACGCCCTTAGGATTGGAGTTAGGTGCTCTTTTCCACATCAACTGAGGCAAATCGGGACATGATAAGGTCACAGTCTATGCATGACAGTCAAGGATAACATGATAAAGTGATAGCCAGTCCATACCTAATATCGCATCGAAATCAACCATATCCAACAATATAAGATCGATAACAGTTCCCTACCCATAAAAGTCACAACACAACCTTGATAAACATGATGCCCCACCAAAGATTCACCTACTGGGGTGGAAACACAAATAGGTTCGGCAACGGTTCACACATAATATCAATATCAGAAGTAAAATGGGCCGACACATATGAATAAATAGAGCCTGGATCAAATAAAACTAAAAAGGGGCACACTAGTACCCTACTTGTGATAGCTGTATCAGAAGCCTCTGCCTCGGCCCTATCAGGAACAACATAGAAAGCTCTCCGACCACCACTAGCCTGCGGGCCTCTACGGGCACCACCTCTCTCTATACTATGACCTCCTCTAGCACCCCCCTCATGCCTTAAGAGTTGTCGCTAGGTGTCGATACTAGACCTGGATGAGTTGGCTGAGAACATAGGACACCGTCTGGCTAAATGTCCTACCTCATCACAACTACAACAAGCCCTGATCTCTCGCTCCTGAGGTGAATGGCTTGAAAAGCCACCATGCTTGGGTGCACTACCCACCTGAGCACATCTGGATCTGTCAACACTATTAGATGCTGGAAGAGCTGTCTGAACTTCCCGGCCCTGATGGCCTTCCTCTGAATCTCTAGATCCCGTGGCGGGTGTCCACTAAACTATCCATGTCGACGGAACATATTCCTTCCACCCTATCTATCCTGCCTGATACACTCTATCGTACGAACATTATCCAAAACGCTCTGGAAAGTATCTCCAGTTAACACCAAGGAAGCTATAGCCTCTTGAAGATATCCTGCCTAGCCCTAGGCAAAACGTTGAATCCTCTCAAACTCAGTGGAATGTTAGACAAGGCATATCTTGATAGAGCGGGAAATCTAACCTCGTAATAAGAAACAGACATAGATCCTTGTTGTAGCCTATCAAACTCATCTCAGCGGTTGTCTCGGAGGCTATAAGGCACAATTCTCTCCAAAAACATCTCAACAAACTGTCCCCAGGTCATGGCCAGAGATCCAACAGGTCGACGAGCTACCACTGAACTCCACTACTCCTTGGCAAGGTCAGTGAACTGATATGAAGTGTAGGCAACCCCGTGAGACTCAAGAATAGCTAGATTACATAAACGGTCCTGGAACTTGGACAGAAAATCATAAGCTCTATCGCCAAGAGTACCATCAAATCATGGTGGAGCCAACCGCACAAACCTCTCAAAACTATTCTACTCCACTGTAGATATGGCTAGACTGGCAGAAGATGGTGGAACATAAATAAGGGAGGTGTAATAGATGGAGCAATAGCCAAACTCTGAAATTGAGTGCCTGAACTTGGTCTAGATACTTGAAGTGGAGTAATAACACTCGTAGGAGGGTCTATCGGGGCTGAAAAAGGACCCACATAAATCATAGCCGACTCTAGGGGGAGCAGTAGAAGGACCAACCGGTGTAATAGAAACTGTTATCTCCACAGTAGCTGGGGCTGGAGGAACTCCGTCCAATCTAGCCAATAGCCTCATCAGTAACTCCTGAACCGAGGGTGTAGTCTCTAGGGCTGAGACGGATGTAATAGGATCCATAGGCCTATTTGGTTCATGAATAGGCTCTAGAGAAGCCGATCTAGCCCGCCCTCTCAATGGAGTTGCTCCTCTAACATGTACTCTACACTTGGTCCTACTTGGAACTCTACCTCGACCTCTGGTGATAGCCATATCAACTACCTCGGCATCTCCCACTAATAGATGGGATCTGGTAGTAGGAATTTGTGCAGAAGGAGTAGGTTAGACACTTCCAAAATGGGTAATACAAAGGAACACATGAAAGGAAGCAAGATATGAAAACATTTTCTAACAAGTATCCCATAGCCTCTCGAAGATAGGTGTGGACGTCTACACACCGATCCGCGAGACTCTACTAGACGCCCTGCTCTACGAGCCCGACAAACCTAAAGCTCTAATACCAAATTTTGTCATGACCCAAAATGGATCACATCTAAGAAGAAAGAAATAAAGCGAAAAACCTACACAATATAACATCAACAACAACATTACCCCAATGCCTCAAAGGCTCCCGCCCATTGCGGGGTAAGGGGGGGTCGGATGTACGCAGCC
>JAPFFP010063740.1:0-26121 GCA_026153255.1 Solanum medicagineum | reverse complement strand
AGGTGTTGGTGGACAAGCTCCTACTACATGCAACAAGAGTGGAAGGTGACATCCAGGGGATTATTTAGCTAGTTCGGGTGCGTGTTTTGGGTGTGGTGGAATGGATCATAAGATGAGACATTGTCCGTGGGTCCCTAAGAACCATAAGGATGGCCGTCGATATTCTCAACCATACCCCTCTAGGAGTCACTAGGGTAATGGTACTTTGTAGGTAAGTTGAAGGTTTTGATTTTGATGAATCTGAGTTCCACTATTCCTTTCACTATTCTTTTTTGGTTGCTAGTGGGCTTCTTGTGTGTCCCGAGTTTTACGTGAACCTTCGGTGTCTATCCTTTGGTGAGTCTATTTTAGCTAGAAGAGTCTATAGAAATTGTCCTGTAATCATATTGCATTTGGTCTTGCCTTGTTATTCTATTGCATTAGATGTGATGGATTTTGATGTCATTCTTGGGGTGGTTTGGTCACATGCGTATTATGTCTCCATTGATTGTAAGACCCGTAGAGTTAGATCTTAATTCCCTAATAAACCTATCCTGAGTGGTAGTGAAGAGGTAGATCCATTTCTTGTCTTACAGACCAATTGATTTCTAAGGGTTGCATTTATCATCTTGTAAAGATAGGGTGTTGAGCCTAAAGTCCTTCCTATTGAGTCGATTCCGGTGGTCAATGAGTCCTTGATGTCCTTTCCGATATTTTGAATTTGGGGTAGTGTCTTTTGGTGTGGCTAGTACACTGGCTATGGTATAGGTCTCATGAATAGGGTCTTCAAAACCTACCTTGATATGTTTGTGGTGGTCTTTGGTGATGATATGCTGGCTTATTTCCGGAAGTAAGGGAGAGTTTGTGGACTATTTGAGGGTGATAATGTGAGTTTTGAGGAGTGTGAGATTTCTTGATAATTATGGAAAGTGTGAATCTTTAGGATGACGAGAGAGTGGTTGGAGAAGTGAATCGGTTGGCTAGGTTGGGAATATGTGAGGTGGATGATGTTGTGAATGGTAGTGTAGTGGTGTTGATATTTCTGAATCTTCTTTGGTTGAAGAGGTCTAGTTAGGCAAGGCCTTAATTTTTGTCTTTTTAGAGTTAGAGGTCTTGGTGAGGGATGGTAGAGTGGAGGTTTTATCCAAAGGGAGAGATGATGTCATTGGATACTAAGGTAGTCTATGCGTGCTTGTGTTGAGGATTGGGTTCACTTGGAAGTCCCATACAAGAAGGGTTTGGTACGGTTTGGAAAAAAAGGGAATTGAGTTTATGGTTTGTGGGCCCTTATAGAGTGTTGGGGGAGGATTGGTAAGGGTTCATACAAATTGGAGTTGCCTATAAATATAGATGTGGTTCTTTCAGTTCTTCATGCTTCTAGGTTGAGAGGATGTGTTGGTGACTCTAGTGCCATAGAACTGTTTGAGGTTGTGGGTGTTGAGGAGGATAGGTTGGCTTAGGAGAACGTCTCGGTGGAGGTATGGCATGGAAGGCTGGAGGAGTTGATTAATAAGGATGTAGTGTTCGTCAAGGCCCTTTTGGAAGAATCGTCAAGTTGAAAGTGTCTCTCGGGGAGCTGGAGCTGGCATGGAGAAGCAATATCCGTATCTCTTTCATTCTATTCAAGCTTATCATAACACATCTAGTCCTTTTTCTATGATTCTAAGTCTTAAGTCTCAGCCCTCATGTCATTTGCATGCATTCATGTTTATGTTGATAAGTTTATGGTGCTTTTAACATTTATGTTGATACTTTTGAAAATGATGTTTAAGTGTAATTGTTGCATTCATGTTGGCCAAGATCGTTATGATTACTTCTCTTGTATATGTTTCTTTGACATTCGCAAACGAATGTTCCCAAGGGAGAGATATTGAAACGACCCCAAAAATGCCCGAAAATGTGCCTCGAAAAATGCCTATAATTATAATTTCAATATGTCTCAAAATCTGTGCATGATATCGAAAATCCAACTTCATATTCTTGTTCATGGGGCAAAATTGAGTGAGAAATGGGTATAAAATGAATTTTAGATGACCAGTAGCGAAAAACAAATTTCGTTAATTTTGCGATTCCAGTACCAATCCGCGACGTGGACCTGTCGCAGAGCAGTGTATTTTGTTGCCAGTTTTCTAATCTCGATCCAAAGCTTTAGGGTCTTGGGCCTAAGCCTCTCTATACGTAAAAACACATATACTTAGTCATTTTTCAACCTCATATCATTCAAAAACATTCCCCAAAACCCTCTTTAATACTTAGATCAATATTTCACCCAAAATTCAAGTGCCCAAATCTCATTCCAGATCTAAGGATTTCATTCATGCTTCAAGTCTCCATTCAATTCATCATCAAGGAAATCTCCAAAGTCTAGGTGTGTAGGTTATAACCACTGGTCCCTTTCACCCATGGTACCTAAGCTCCTTTTTTACATAAATTGCATGTTTCTAAGTTGATTTACTTATGGGTCTTACTTATTACGAGTTTGACTATGAACTATGTTGGGGTTCCATAAGCATGTTCTGAGCTATGAATCAATGATCTATCTTGAGACTTGAGGAACAGTTTTGATGTATATTGCATGAGGGTATTACCAAGTATTGGTGAGTGGTTTTACATTAATTTTTCTTGCATGATTTCACTCTTGAATTGCATGTTTTTTTACTACCATTACACACCCGCCAAGTGTTCGATAAAATGTCTTTTTAAGGATTCTTAAAGTTTTGATGATCTATTGGTTGATTTATGAGTCAAGGGACTTCATGATGATTTTGGTCTTTTTAAAGATGTGTTTAAGTCATGAAAATGTTAATAATGTTGTAAGGCTAGATTAAGCCCCTTTTCTCAAAGATTATTCCTCTTGTGAGCCTTTGATGTTAATGTTAATGTTAATGGAAGGGTAATGTTGATGATGACCCACTCTTATGTTTGAAGTTAGGCTCACCATTTGAGGTCAATGATGTTAAGAGCTACTCGTGCCATGTGCCCATGTTTATTGCAAGTTATTAAAATATGATTGTCTTATATATTTTGTGGGATTAGACTTAGCATCAAGTGGACTAGAGGCGAGTACCCAAGTCCTAGAACTACGTGCCACCATAGGATAAGGGATTAGAGGTGAGTCCCCAAATCTCTAAGAGGTGAGTACCCTAAATATGAGGGCTTGAGGCAAGTACCCGAGTGTAGGAACTAGAGGCGAGTACCTAGTTAACACAAGGTTTAGTGGATCCACTTAGGTATTAGGAGGTTCACCTTGGCAAGGAACTTCCCCCTTTCTTCAGGTGTAGGTGGACATCGAGATTCCATTTTATCTCGCTTGGTCTTATTTTATGTTGGTTGAGATTTCTTCCCACACTTATATTGAAACGGTCCTAAAAAGTGTCCAAAAATGTCCCTCGAAAGTGCCCAAAATCGTATTTCCATATATCTCAAAATTCATGCGAGATATCAAAAATCCAACTTCATATTCTTTTTCAGGGGGTCTAATTGAGTGGGTGATGGGTCTAACCCAGATTTAAGAGCGAACAATTAGCAATTTCAATTTTTGTAATTTTCATTATCCAGAATTGATCCGCGACAGGTGCCGTGATGCGCAGCTGTCACGGACATATGTTAATTTTGCCTCCGTGACAGGTCTATATTTTGTTGCCAGTGATTTTATCACGGTCCAAGGCTTTTGGGTCTTGGGCCTAAGTTTTCCTTGCGTGAAAATACCTATACTTAGCCTTATTTCACCCTCATATCATTGAAGACATCACCCAAATACTCTTTCAAACACTTAGATAATATTTCATCTCCAAATTTCAAGTCTAAAAACTCATCCGAATTCTAAGGTTTCCATTCAAGCTTCACGTCTCCATCTCCAATCTTCATCAAGCTATTCTCCAAAGCTAAGGCATGTGAGTTTCTTTCATGTGATCCCTTCACCCATGATGCCCAAACTTCTTTTTTTTTAATCAAATTTGCATGATTTAAAGTTTATTTACTCATGGGCATTACTTATTATGAAATTCATAACACACTAGGTTGGGACTTATGAAATTCTGATTGTTTTACTATGTTTTGAGCTATGAATCTAAGATCTATGGTGAGATTTGATGAACTGTTTTTATGTATATTGATTGAGGGTGTTACCAACTATTGATTGATGGTTTTGTATTGGATTTCCTTGCATGATTTCATCCCTAAATTGTATGGTTTTACACTAGCACTACACACCCGCCAAGTGTTTGATAAAATGTTTGGTTATGGTTATCTTGAGGAATTGAAGTCCCAATGCATGTATTATGAGTTGAATGACTATATAATGATGAAATGAGCGTATGTATATGGTTTTGTCCTATATCGTGTTGGAATGTGACCATACCCTACTCGAGGGTTGCGTATCGAGTAACCATGTCGAGGGGTTTGTACCTTGATAACCATGTCAAGGGTTCTATACCTTGATAACCATGTTGGGGGTTTGTACCTCAGTCACCAAAGGTGGTAGGGTGCAACGATCCCACCAACCATGTAGGGGGGTTTGTACCTTGATAACCATGTCGGGGAGGGGGGTTGTAGCTCGGTCACCAAGGATGGTAGGGTGCGATGATCCACCAACCAATTGATAGGGTTGTTACCTCAATCACCAAGGGTAGTAAGGTGCGACTATCCACTAATATGATAGTTGTCTCTTCTTACATATGTATTATGTTCTATATAAGCATGATTTACTATATAGCAACTCACATACATTCCATATTGTTATTTGGTACTCATTGCCTATGCTTATGCATTTTGATTATGTTACTTATCTCTTATTGCATTGTATCTTACATATTTAGTACATTCAAACGTACTAATGCATTCTTTATGCCTACATGATGTCACCATGTAGGAACCGGAGCCCCACTTGATCATCCTCCTCCACATGGCTAGTACTACATCTCTCAAGCTCTTTAGGGAGTCCTCTATTCTGGGACGACGCTTATGATCTCTTGCTATGTTCTAAGATTATCTTTCTTTTATGTAAATGTTGACTATGAGGGTAAGCCCGATAGCTTGTCTTAGCCCTGCTAAGTATCTAAGTTTTAAACGTGTTGTTGGATATATTTGTTTTATGATTTGAGCTTGACTCTTTCTTAACTCTTGATGTTTATGATATGAGAATTGTCCCTTAGCCCCGTTTGTCCCTACCTATTATCTCTTGTTGTATTTTGTTAATTCTGCGACCAAGGATGTGTGTATTTTATGCTAAGAGGCTTGTTTGGGGTTCTTTCGGGTTCCCCATTCGCTATGTCACATCTAGGACCTAGGCTTGGGTTGTGACAAACTTAGTATCAAACACACCACATCGATTAGAGTCTTATTCATGGTTATGTTGTGCACCACAAGTATGAGTAGGAGGCTTTGAGGCATTTTAGGAAATGTTTTCCTTCTTCATATTCTAAGTCGTGCTATAGAAATGAAGTAAGGTTTTCCCCCCTAATGATTGTTCTTTGCTATGCTAGATCATGCCTAACACAAAAGGAAGAAGAGCCTGCACACCCAGGAGCAACCAGCTCATGGAGAGCTTCGGGATGCTCTCACTTTGCTTGCACAAGTTGTGACTAATCAAGCCAACCAAGGGGCCCAAGCCCCTCATTCTCCTATGCCGGATTCTTGGGTGTGAGACTTTATAAGGATGAATCCCCCGGAGTTCTATGGGTCTAAGGTAGATGAGGATCCTCAAGAGTTCATTGATGAGGTCTACAAGGTGTTGGCTATCATGGGTGTGAGGTCAGAAGATAACGCGGAGTTGGCGGCTTACCAACTCAAAGGGGTAGCATAAATATGGTACAAGCAATGGAAGGAGGAGAAGAGAGTCAACAATGTGGTGCTTTGGGAAGAGTTCAGGGCGGCCTTTCTTAATCGGTTCTTATCTCTTGAGCTTAGGAAAGCTAAATTGGTGGAGTTGATGAACTTAAAACAATGATATTTAAGTGTGAGAGAGTATGTCGTCAAGTTTACTCAACTCTATAATTATGTTCCCCACTTGGTTGCCGACTCAAGGTCTAGAATGGACAAGTTCGTGATGGGTGTGTCCAATTTGGTGAGTGAGGATTGTTGGTCCGCTATGTTGATTAGTGACATGGACTTGTCCCATTTGATGACCTATGTCGACCAAATAGAAGAGGAGAAGTTGAGGAAAAGAAGGGGTCATGAGGCCAAAAGAGCCTATTTTGATGGCAAGTTCCAAAGTCGGAGGGGTGGCCGGTTCCACCAAGGCCAAGAGCCTCCTCATGCTTCTAATAAAGGGTTTGCCAATGACTTCCCAAGGGCCTAAGGTGTTGGTATTGTGGTTCCTAATGATGGGTGTACAAGATATGGTAATGGTCATAAGGGCCCATGCTTGAGAGACACTAATGCATGTTACGGTTGTGGGGAAGTGGGTCACAAAAAGATTGATTGCCCTCGTGATTGCAACAAGGGTAAATATGTTCTTCCTCAAGGCCATGGCGGTTCCTTTAGGTAGAGGTGGCCGACAAGATGGTGCCCCAAGGCACAATCGATTTTATGCTTTGCATGGGAGGCTAGGGGTTGATGAGGTGCTTGATGTTGTCACCAGTATGTTAAAAGTCTTTGATTTTAATGTGTATGCATTGATTGATTTGGGTGCCACTCTTTCTTTTGTTACTCCTCTTATTGCCTAAAAGTTCCATGTTGAGACTGAATTGCTGTGTGAGTCATATGAGGTGTCTTGGTACATCTATTGTTGCTAGAAAAGTCTATAGAAATTGTCTCATTTACTTCTTGCATAAAATATTGCATTGTGATCTTGCTGAGTTGGACATGGTTGATATTGATGCCATTGTTGGGATGGATTGGTTGCATGCATACTATGTCTGTATTGATTGTAGAACCCATAGGGTCAAATTCCAATTCCCAAATGAACCCATCCTTGAGTGGGAGAGCCATGATATGGTGGTCAAGGGTAGGTTCATATCTTGGATTAAAGCCCATAAGTTTATCTCTAAGGGGTGTCTTTATAATCTTGTGAGGGTTAGGGATGTGGAGTCCAAAGTCCTTTCCATAGAGTCGATTCCGGGTGTAAATGAGTTCCTTGGTTTCTTTCCAAATGACCTTCCAGGTGTTCCTAACCAAAAGGGAAATAGATTTTGGTATAGACCTCCTCCCAGATACTCAACTCATTTCTATTCCCCCTTACGTATGGCCCCGGAGAAGTTAAAGGAGTTAAAGGAGCAATTGAGGGACTTGTTGGAGAAACGTTTTATTAGACCTAGCCAATCATCTTGAGGTGCACCATTGTTGTTTGTGAAGAAGAATGATGGGTCTCTTAGAATGTGCATTGACTACTAGCAACTTAATAGGGTCACCATCATGAATAGGTATCCTCTTCCAAGAATTGATGATTTGTTTGACCAATTGCAAGGGGCTAGCCACTTCTCTAAGATTGATCTTCGGTCCGGGTATCATCAAGTGAATGTGAGGGAGTATAAAATTCCCAAGATGACCTTCTGGACATTATGAATTTATGGTTATGTCTTTTGGGTTGACCAATGCACTGGCCATTTTCATTGATCTAATGAATAGGGTCTTTAAAACCCTATCTTGATTTGTTTGTTGTGGTATTCATTGATGTTATTTTTGAAATATTCTCATGGTGAGGAGGAGCATAAGGCTCATTTGAGGGTTGTGTTGCAAAGATTGAGGGAAAAGAAGTTATATGCTAAGTACAAGAAATGTGAATTTTGGTTGAGGAGGTGAAAGCTAAGCAACATTTGATCCCTCTTTGTTCGAATTGAAGGCATTGGTAAAAGATGGTTGTCACGCCCCAGGAGGATACCCTAGGCACTCGGAGACTATTGCTAGCCCCCAAGCAGACCACTCAACCTCTTTGCCATCGTTCAATCAACTCATCAGCAGAAGATTCAATACAGTAGTCAACTAACAAAAAATAATATGAATAAATATCTCAAAGAATGGAAACGGGAATTAAACCATTCCGACACTATCCATCAACCGTCTATGTCTACGAAGCCTCTATAACTAACATCTAAGGAGATACTATGACAGGCCATGGGTACCCCAATCAAAGAAATACTAATATAAAAAAAAATAAATAATCATCCTCCAGATGCCGGGGAGGACTCACCATGGTCTGAAATCAAGCTCTGAACCTCAACGATTGGGCTGTTGAAGTCCTCGATCTACCGTATCTACATCATAAAATGCTGCAACGCCAGAGGGGCGTTAGTACGTGGAATCCACTGTATGTAAAATGGCCTAAGGAAAGGGAAAAAGTATAATATTCTCTCATCAATCACTCACACTCATCTCAAAGTAAAGAACAAGACTCTATCACCTCACCATCCATCAAACATCAAATCATCACATTTTATAGGAGTTCTATCACCATGAAACCTATTTGGGAGTTTCTAGGACCTACACCCATCACCTATGAGCCGGTGATGGTACAACAAAGCGATGTCGTTCCTCCCAGTACCTTGCCGGGGTAAAAGGGCGTGCATCTGGGGTTTATAATAGTAGTAAGTCTTCTTTTGGGACTAAGGAAACATCCGTTCTCACGGTCCAATCCTCTGCTACGCTGGCCACATAGGTAATGAGTGCGAGTGGGACTCACTCTTACTTATTTTCAGTGCTCAATACTCCTCCTAGTACTCAACATGCTCATAAGACCATCAATTTATCCAGGATTCCCATCACTCAAACTTTACAAGCAAGACTATCTTTCCAATCCCAAGGGATTATGCTCACCCAACTCTATTAGTATAAATTCCAGCTAACATAATCATCAACACTCATCACCTCAGGACTTAGACTCAATCAAACATCACGTTCAGACAATCAAGGCTCTAGAGATCCCCCTAAATTCATTATTCAAGTGTTTACAGAGAGAATTTATAAGAATTCAATCACAATCACATAAGTACATAAGTATACAGTAACTTTAAGCATGATGGTCATTAATTTAGGATAATGAAAGTATAGTTTAAAGAACATATTCAAGAACTCAAGATAATATCTAAGAATTTAATACAACAATTCAAGAACCTTCAAGAAAATCATAATTCAAGACTCTTAGATATTAATTTTTTCATTCTAACTCTACACTGACACATGGAAGAACAATTCCATGCTTTTGGGTAGCCTTTACATACCTGGGAATGAAGATTTTCTTCAAGAATTGAATCTTCTCTGGAAACCTAACTTGTTTCTCCTTCTTCTCTCTTAGACTTAGCATAAAAATCTTTGAAAAATAATGGGTCTAAATCCTTTTGTATGAATTCACGTTTTGATACCGACTTGGGAATGTAAAAATATATCAGAAAAGATGAAATTGCCCTTCTTGAATTAAAATTAAAAATTCTGCATCTCGTACACTAGTGCACGATGCGCACTAGTGCAAATTTGCACTTTTTCATGTTTTCTCAGTTTTTCAAAAATTTTCGAAAAAAGACCAACTGTGGTTTCACATCCACTCTACATCGCGAAAGGGGCGTGGAAACCTCATTGTTTTAAGCCCTCTTTAAAAATTATAATTCATATTTTTGCGCGATAAGGCTGAGTCAGACCATTTACTGACTCAGTTTTTCGCACTGATCGTAAATCCAATCTTAGATTTTCCATCAGAGCTTGGAAAAATATGTTGTGCACACGATAAAATTTAGGGGCATTTTATTAATTTTAAAGGTTGTTACAATGGTAAGGTGGAGGTTTTCTCCCAAGGAGGAGATAGTGCTCTCAGGTACCAAGGTAGGTTGTGTGTGTTTTGTGGTGATGGCTTGAAGGAAAAGATTCTTGATGAGGCTCATGGTTCTTCTTACTCTATTCACCCAAGGTCTACTAAGATGTATAGAGATTTGAGGGATGTGTATTGGTGGGGAGGCATGAAGAGGGACATCGCCAAATTTGTATCCGATTGCCATAATTGCCAACAAGTCAAAGCTAAACATCAAAGGTCTGGTGTCCTAACCCAAGACTTAGAGATTCTTACTTGGAAGTGGGAAGAGATTAATATGAATGTTGTGGTGGGTTTCCCAAGACTAGAAAAGGTTTTTATTCAATTTGGGTTGTGGTTGATAGGATGACAAAATCGGCTCACTTTCTACTGGTTATGACTACATATAGGGCTGAAGATTATGCTAGGTTATACATTCATGACTTGGTTAGATTTCATAGGGTTCTTTTATCCATCATATCGGATCGTGGTGATCAATTTACTTCACACTTTTGGTTGTCCTTTCATAGGGATCCTAGTACAAGAGTTAAGCTTAGTACGACCTTTCACACTCAAATAGATGGCCAAGCCGAAAGAACTATCCAAACACTTGAGTACATTCTTAGGGGTTGTGTATTAGAGCTCAAGGGTAGTTGGGATGATCATCTTCCATTGATTGAATTTGCATATAGCAATAGCTATCATTCTAGCATCGGAATGGCTCCTTTTGAGCTCTTTATGGTAGATGTTGTAGATCCTCAGTTGGGTGGTTTGAAGTTGGAGAGATGGCTTTGTTGGGCCCAGATTTTGTTGTGGATGCTATGGAGAAATTAAGGATGATTAGAGAGAGGTTGAGAATAGAACAAAGTCACCAAAAATCTTATGCTGATGTGAGAAGGAAGGAGCTTGAGTTTAAGGTTGTGATTGGGTCTATTTAAAGGTGTCACCCATGAAGGGTGTGGTTTGTTTTGGTAAGAAGGGCAAGTTAATACCTACATATGTGGGTCCTTATAGGGTGATAAAGAGGATTAGTAAGGTGGCTTACGAGTTGGATTTGCCTAATAAAATGGAATTGGTTCATCCGGTCTTTCATGTGTCTATGTTGAGGAAGTGTGTGGGTGATCCTAATGCCATTGTGCCTCTTGATGTTATAGGGGTAGTTGAAGACAACTTGTCATATGACAAGGTTCCAATTGAGATACAAGGATGTTGCTTCCGTTAAGGTCCTTTTGAGGAATCAACAAGGCGAAAGTGCTACTTGGGAGGCCGAAGCAGATATGCAAGAGCGATACCTTTATCTTTTCCATCCTAATCGAGACTAAGGTACTACTTATAAGTCTTCTATGTATTTCATGTCTCATGTTCCAGCCCCTTAGTCATTTGCATGCATTCATGTTTACATTGATAAAATTTATAGTGATTTTGTACTCATGATGAGATTTTGAAAATGATGTTTTAAGTATGTTGTTGCATTCTTTTTAGGGATAATATCTTCATGATTACTCTTCTCATATGCATTTCTTAGAAATTCGGGGACGAATGTTTTCAAGGTGAAGATATTGAAATGACCCCAAACAGTGTTCAAAAATGTGCCTCAAAAGTGCCCAGAATCGTAATTTTCATATATCTCAAAATCCATGCGTGATATCAAAAATCCAACTTTATATTCTTGTTCAGGTGGTCAAATTAAGTGGAAAGTGGGTTTAACCCTGATTTAAGAGCAAACGATTAATAATTTTAATTTTTGTAATTTTCCTTATCTAGAATCGATTCGCGACAGTGCCACGACGCGCAACTATCACCGACATGTGTTAATTTTGCCTCCGCGATAGGTCTATGTCGCAAACCAGATGCGAACTTGTGTATTTTGTTGCCAGTGATTTTATCTTGATCCAAGGCTTTTGGGTCTTGGGTCTAAGTGTTCCCATGCCTGAAAATACTTATACTTAGCCTAATTTCACCCTCATATCATTCAAGACATTCCCAAATACTCTTTCAAACACTTAGAAAATATTTCATCTCTAAATTCCAAGTCTCAAAAGTCATCCGGATTCTAAGGTTCTCGTTCAACCTTCAAGTGTCCATCGCCAATCTTCATCAAGTTATTCTCCAAGGCTAAGGTATATGGATTTCTTTCATGGTCTCCTTTCACCCATTATGCCCAAGCTTCCTTTTTCTCAAATTTACATGATTTAAAGTTTATTTACTCATGCGTCTTACTTATTATGAAATTCCCAGCATACTAGGTTGGGGCTTATGAAATTGTAATTGTTTTACTATGTTTTGAGTTATGAATCTAAGATCTATGGTGAGATTTGATGAAGGGTTTTAATGTATATTGATTGAGGGTATTACCAAGTAATAATTGATGGTTCTACATTGGATTTCCTTGCATGAATTCATCCCAAAATTGTACGATTTTACACTAGCACTACACACCTGCCAAATGTTTGATAAAATGTCTATGGTTATCATGAGGAATTGAAGGCCTAATGCATGTCTTATGAGTTGAATGACTATATGATGATGAAATAAACGTATGCATATGGTTTTCTCTTATATAGTGTTGGAATATTACCATTCCCTACTCTTTGATTGCGCGCCGGGTAACCATGTCGAGGGGGTTGTACCTTGATAACTTTGTCGGGGGGTTTGTACCTCGGTCACCAAGGGTGGTAGGGTGTGATAATCCACCAAGCATATCAAGGGGTTTGTACCTTGATAACCATGCCAATGGGGTTTATACCTCGATCACCAAGGGTAGTAGGGTGCGACGATCTACCAACCAATTGATGGGGTTGGTACCTCAATCACCAAGGGTGGTAGGGTGCAACGATCCACCAATATGATAGTGGTATCTTCTTACACATATATTATGTCATTTATAAACATGATTTACTACATAGCATCTCACATACATGCCATATTGTTATATGCTACTCATTGCCTATGCTTATGCATTTTGATTATGTTACTTATCTCTTGTTGCATTGCATCCTACATACTTAGTACATTCAAACTTACTAATGCATACTCTATGCCAACATGATGTCAACATGTAGGAACCGGAGCCCCACTTGATTATCCTCCTGCACGTGGCTAGTAAGACATCTCTCAAGATCTTTGGTGAGTCCTCCATTTCAGAGATAGCGCTTATAATCTCATACTATTTTCTAAGACTATCTTTCTTTTATGTAAATGTTGACTATGAGGGTGAGCCCGATAGCTTGTCTTGGCCCCCGCTAAGTATCTAAGTTTTAGAGGTGTTGTTGGATATGTTTGTATTATGCTTTGAGCTTGACTCTCTCTTGACTTTTGATGCTTATGATATGAGATTGTCCATTAGCCCCGTTTCTCCCTATGAATTATCTCTTGTTGAATATTTTGTTGCTTCCGCGACCAAGGATGTATGCATGATATGCTAAGAGGCTTGTTTGTGGTTCCTTCGGGTTCCCCATTCGCCATGTCACGTCTAGGCCTTGGGTTTGGTTTGTGACATATATATTATGTTCTATGTAAGATTAATGATTTTCAAAGAATGATTTACTTAAGCATTGATCATACATACCATATCGTTATTATGTTATCTATTGCTTATCATTATGCATTTTGACTATGTTGCCTATCTCTTATTGCATTTCATCCTACATACCTAGTAAATTCAAACGTGCTAATGCATACTCTATGCCTACATGATATCACCATATATGAATCGAAGCTTCTATTAATTCTCCTACACGCGGCTTGACGGATTGTTCAAGTTAGCTTTTGGTCAGTCCTCATGTACGGGGGCAATAACTATCTTCTTTCATGCTTATGTTTAGACTACATCTTGTATATTTGGATTAGTTATTGTCATTATTATGAGGGTGAGCCCGGTTGCTTGTCTTGGCTCCCGCTAAGTTCTATGATTAGAGGTGTTGTTGGACAAGTATGTAATGGTGCCTTGAGCTTTGACTCCCTTTGACTCTTTTGATGTTTTATGACATGAATGATGTCCCTTAGCCCAGTGTTCCCTTTTTACTATCTCTTATTGTTGTTTTATTGCTTCTGCGACCGAGGATGTGTAATGATATGTTAAGAGGCCTGATTGGGGTCCCTTCGGGTTCCCCATTCGCCGTGTCACGTCTAGGCCCTGGGCTTGGGTCGTGACAATCTGCACAAGGCAATATGAAAGTTACAAAGTATGAGGCCAAGCTCACTGAATTATCCAGATATGTCCTATTTTTTATTGTAGATCTAAGGAGAAAGTGAGAAGATTTGTGGGTAAACTAGAACACCACCACTGTGGTCCTGTGATACGAGTTGAGCGAAATTGTACATATTTAGATATGGTTGACACTGCTCTTCATTGTGAGTCCTATTAGGAGATGGAGAAAATCGAGCAAGAAAGAAAGAAGGCATATAATATAGGTGGATTTAGTGGTACTCTATCCGGAGACAAGAGTGAATTTCATCTTGGACAGTTTAGGCCTAATCAGTCAGAGTCAGTGGTGCAATCTTCTAAGATTGGTTATCTAACTAGACAGGGCTAACAACAGATGCAGAAGAAGGGTGATAATTCCTTCCATTCCGAATAACATCCAAGGTGTTATAATTGTGGTAGAAATCACAGTGGTCGCTGCTTTGGTATTGGTGGTCCTTGTTTTACTTGTGGTGAAAGAGGTCATACGGCTATATTTACTCCTAAGGGAGATTCTGGTGCTAGTCAAGCTGCTACACAGGTGTACAGAAATGTGGTAGATAGTCGGGCTCAGATTCAGCTAGTTAGGGTTGCTCCATAGGGTGCTCGTGGACATTGTCGATAAGGTGCACAGGTTGCTCAGGGAGTAGGTGGACTACCGAGATTATTTGCTATGTCCAGACAGGATGTCGATGGATGTAATACTATAGTCACAGATATTATTATTATCAATTCTCATGAGGCATATGCTCTTATTGATCCTGTTCTACGTATTTGTATGTATCCCAGTCTTTTGCTAGAAATTTTAGAACGATTAATTAAGACTCTTAATATGGCATATATGGTTATGACTCCAATTGGGGAGACTTTATCAGTGGATAAAGTGTATAAAGCTTGTATTATATCTTTACGAGGCAAGGACATAATATTTGTTTTACTAGAGTTGTCGCTATTTGACTTTGATGTAGTTATGGGCATGGATTGTTTAACATCATGTTATGCTTTAGTTGATTGTTATGCTAAATTGGTACATTTTAATTTGCCTAGAGATCTATCTTTAGTATGGAAAGGTACGACTCCTCTGACACAGGGAAAGATAATATCTTATGTAAAGACACGCCAAATGATTAATCATGGGTGCTTTGGTTTTATTGCTACTGTCCATGATACTCGAGGGAAGGATGTCACTATTGATATTGTTCCAGTTGTCCGAGAATTTATTGATGTGTTTCCAGAAGACTTACCTGGGCTACCTTTGATGAGCGAAATTGAGTTCAACATTGATTTATTGTGAAGCACTCAACCTATCTCTATTCCTCCGTATTGTATGGCTCCAGCTGAGTTGAGCGAATTGGAGGTCCAAATACAAGAGCTACTTGATAAGGGGTTCATCTGGCCTAGCCTATCACCTTAGGGTGCTCCAGTGTTATTTGTGACAAAGAAAGATGGCACGGTGAGAATATGCATCGACTACAGACAACTGAATAAGGCGATAATCAAGAACAAATATATGTTGCCTCGTATTAATGATCTATTCGATCAACTGCAGGGTGCTACTCACTTTTTCAAAATGGATTTGAGATCAGGCTATCATTAGTTGAGAATATCAGTTGAGAATAAATACCGAATACATCTCAAAAATAGCCTTACGAACCAGATATGAGCACTTTGAATTTTTGTTGATTTCTTTTGGATTGACTAATGCACCTATAACACTTATGGACCTCATGAATAGTGTATTCAAGACATACTTAGACTAGTTTATGATTGTATTCATTGATGATATTTTGGTCTACTCTCGAGATGAGGCTGAGCATGAACATCATTTGAGAGTTGTATTGCAAACACTTATAGAACGAATGCTTTATGCCAAGTTCTCAAAATGCTAGTTTTGATTGAGAATAATTTCCCTTTTAGGACACGTGGTGTCACGATATGGGATTCAAGTTGATCCAAGATAGGTAGAAGTCGTTCGGGATTGTCCACGACCTAATACTCCTACGGAGATATCTAGATTCTTGGGGCTAACTGGATATTACAGAAGGTTTGTGGAGGGTTTCTCAAAGATAGTCACTCCTTATTAACATGTTTAACTTAGAAAGGTGTGATTTTTCAATAGTCAGATGAATGTGAAGAGAGTTTCCACAAATTAAGGACTGTATTGATTGCGGCTTCTATTTTGACCTTACCCACGGTAGAGGGTGGTTTCACCATTTATTGTGATGCGTCTAAAATTGAATTAAGATGTGTCTTAATGCAGAATAGTAAAGTAGTGGCTTATGCTTCTCGACAGCTAAAGATTCATGAGAAGAATTACCCAAGCATGATTTAGGATTGGCCGCAATCATACTTGCGCTAAAGATTTGGTGTCTCTACCTTTATAGTGAGTCGTGTGAAGTCTATACTGATCATAAAAGTTTGCAATATATCTTCAAGCAAAGGGATCTGAATCTAAGGCAATGACGATGTTGGAGCTACTTTAAGATTATGATATTACTATCCTGTATCATCCTGGAAAGGCGAATATGGTGGCAAAGGCTCTGAGTAGAAAGTCTATGGGCAGCTTGGCCTAGATTGTTGTTGAAAAGCGACATATGGCTAGAGATATTCAGTCTTTAGCCAATCAAATAGTTCAAACTGATCATATATTTCTTGGTAGGTTTCTTACAGATATGGTGGTGCAATCATCCTTGGTTGGAGAAGCCAAGGCTTGCCAGTATGATGATCTCCAACTTGCTAGATTACGAGATCGAGTGTAGAGTGGATGTGTGAAGTCATTCTCAATTATTGACGAGGGCATTTTGCATCGACATAGTAGATTGTGCATTCCCATGGTGGGTGAGGTAAAATGGCTAATACTTGAAGAGGCTCATAACTTGCGATACTCCATCCATCCAGGTGCTTCGAAGATGTATCAAGACTTGCATGGTTTCTACTGGTGGAAAGGTATGAAGGCTGATATTTTGAAGCATGTGACTAGTTGTTTGAATTGCCAACAAGTCAAATATGAACATAAAAAACTTGGTTGAGTAATGCAAAACTTGATTATCCCAGAGTGGAAGTGGGAAAGGATTACTATGGACTTTGTTATCGGGTTACTGAATACGTTCAAGAAGCACAGCTTGATTTGGGTGATTGTGGATAGACTCACAAAATCTGCCCATTCCATACCAGTTTGGGTTACTTATATGCAAAGCAGTTAGCAGACATTTACCTCCGAGAGATAGTCCGGCTTCATGGAGTGCCTATTTCAATAATATAAGATCGAGGTGCACAGTTTACTGCTGAGTTTTGAAAGTCTTTTCAAAGTTCATTGGGATCACAAGTTGAGTTGAGTACAACTTTTCATCCCCAAACTGACGGACAGTCTGAGCTAGTTATTTAGATCTTGAGGAAGACATGCTTAGAGCTTGCATGATTGATTTTGGTGGACACTGGGATGATTAGTTGTCATTGGGGGAGTTTGCTATAATAATAGCTACCAATCGAGTATACAGATGGCACGGTATGAGGGTCTATATCTTCGCAAGTGTCGATCACCAATTAGATGGTTTGAACCTGGTGAAGCACAATTACTAGGTCCAGGTTTGGTTCAACAGGCCTTAGAGAAAGTTGTAGTGATATGAGAATGGCTTCGGATAGCACAAATTAGACAAAAATCTTATACAGATAAGAAAGTCTATGACATAGAGTTCATGAAGAGCGAAGGTCTTTTTGAAAGTTTCTCCTATGAAGGGAGTTATGAGATTTGATCGGAAAGGTAAGTTGAGTCCTAGATATATCGGTCCTTATGAGATTTTAGATTGGATTGGATTGGTGGCATACCGACTTGCTTTTACCTCCAAGATTGACCGTTGTACATATTGTATTTCATGTGTCTATGCTTAGACAGTATGTTCGTGATGATAGCCATAAGATTAATCTAGAGAATGTGGAGCTTGATGAGGATTTAACATATGAGGAAGGTGCGATATCTATTATGGACAGACAAGTACGACAACTAAGAACGAAGAAGATAGTTTCAGTAAAAGTATTATGGCGCAATCATCTAATCGAAGAGGCTACGTGGGAGTCTAAAGCGGATACGCGAGAGAGATATCCTCATCTATTAGACACTTCAGGTATGGTTTTATACTCGTTCGAGGATGAACGTTATTTTAAGTTGGGGCAAATGTAATAACCCTTATTTGTTTAATGAAGGGTTAATCGGTAATTTAACCAATAATTTTTATTAAGGATTTTTTTAAAGAGAGAGAGAGAGAGAGAGAGAGAGAGAAAGCAGCCAAACACTTTGGACAGTATCGGTTCACAAGGCTATTTGGAGAAATTCATACATAGAATCAACTTGATTGTTGTAATACTATTTTGGGTGATAAAGTGCAGGTATTTTCTTATTATTGTGTGTTCTTGTTAGTTGAAAACATATTTACTAGAATTTTCACCAATTAGGTTTAACAATGAGATTGAGAATACCTTCAGTTTTAATTTGTCTAAGGTATTGGGTATTAGGGGTTTACCCGAAACTTGAAGACTAGGGATATTGAAACTTGAGTTTGGCCAACACAATTGATATCGTTAATCAATATCTTTTTCATAGATTGAGGCAAGTAGGGGCTATTTTGGTGAGTGTTCTACGCGTGCAAGGTTGTGGAACTTGTCATTAATAAGGTAAGTGATACTTTAAACTTTAGTGCTTGCTTTTCAAACGTGCTTTTAAAAATATACTTTTCTCTATCTGGTGCATGTGTGGGACAAACATTTGCTAGGTAGAGTTGGTGATCTTTAATAAACCCTAGATGTGCTATTTTTGAAAAGAATATTGAATATTTTCATGAGTTATATGTGGTGTGATGCTAAATACCCTTCTTTATTACTGTGATATGGTTACTAGGGGCAGACTTAGTTGTCGTAATATATTAGGGGCTTTGTACATGCTGCCGTAGTACATTTTTAGAGCATTATACATGCTGCCATGGACTTGTCAGGGTGATGGGTTGATTTCCTTCATTGCCATTTTTGAGAAGTTTCGAGTGTGGATTGAATCGAGACATATTGTGACCCTTTTTAAATATTTTTTTTGAACTTACTGAGCTTATTATGAAGTATATTCTTGTGTATATTATTTATATATATCCGTTGTACAAATGTATTTTAACGGATATATATAAATAACATACACAAGAATATAGCGAGTCGAGGATCTTATTAGGTTATATTTATATATAGCTCACTCCTTACTTGCATGTCAATGCATATATTTTTGTAGAGGGTGAGACTTGTAGCTGACGAGTTTGTTTTCGTGGACTCTGTTGCTGAAGTGAGCCTTCACATTGTTCGTTGAGGTTACTACTTTAGCTCTATCTATTATAGTTTATGTTTTTCTTCTTTTTAGGGTTGTATGCCTAACAATAAAACTCATATCACTCTATTAGACACTCCATGATCTTATTGTTGTATTTGGGCTAGAAATATTTTGTTAAGTGACTATTTCTTTCCATAAAGTTTTTATGTGTTATTGGTTTAATTATTTCATATTAATGGGCATCAATGAGTTTTGGAGTTGCACATATTATATTCTCAGTGCTTGGATAGCTTGGGTATGTATGGATATTTGGTTCTCCTAATAAATGGTGTGGGCGGGGGTCAGTCACGTCTAGAGGGTATTTTAGGATGTGACATAATGATCTTCTGAAGTAAAGGAGGCTCACCAACTCAGCTGAATGCAATGATCCTCAATAGTGCACCTGTTGACGATCTCTAGTCCTTGCCTCTACATCATGAAATGATGCAGTCCAAAGTGTATGTCAGTGCATGGAACATACGAATATGTAAAATGTCTAAATGAAACTGATACAGGTAGAATAATATAGGAATAATATCAATTCAGAAGATACTTAATCAGAATGTCAAATGTCTATCTAAAGCAAGAATAAAAAATGGACAAATGACCAATCAATATCAATCAGAGCTCGTTTATCAACTCAATTCCACTCAGAGTACTATTAGTGTGGGACCTATTTGGGAGTTTCTCTTATTCGATAACAATCACTTATGAGCCAGTAATTGTACAACAATCTCAATGATGTTCCCATAGCCGTTCCATACTTGTGAGGTAAAGAACGAATCGGATCCACTAGGGATCTAGCCTCAACATGTCCTCTATTACTTTCAAGGACTTTAAATCAAGGGGGAACCTCAATGTAATAGTTTTATCCTTACCTACGCTTGACAACATAGTTAATGAGTGTGAATTGGATTTACTCTTACTAATTTTGGTTCTCGATACTCCTCCCAAGACTCAATGCTCAACAGACTCATCATCTCAATCAATTATCTCAATTAGCCTTATGGAGGCACTCATCATCTCAATTCGTCTCATAGAGACTCTCCTAGTCTCATTACTCAACTCAAAGGGGCCTTTTGGCTTATCATCTCAATCATCTCTTGAACTCAGTTCTCATTGAATAACACAGACTCAGATCAATCATTAAAAGGAAGTCAATTAGAGAAACTCTCAATTAGAGAAACTCTAGGATTCGATTATGAATAGTCATAGGTTCATCAAGCTCAATTAACTCAACCTCATACTCACATCACAATCAAAATCAACACACTCAAGTCAAGGCTCTAGACTTCATCCCTAGGTTCAGTCATGTATCTTTTAAGACAGAGCTTGCAAAAACAACTCATATAAAATATTAAATCAATAAAATAAGTTTATGATGATCATCAACACATGAAAATACATGTAATATATATGTAATTTACAAGAAAATACTCAAGAAACATGTATGTAGACTCATTGGACTCTCAACTCCTTTATTACCATCAATGGGGGCACATGGAAGAATATTTTCATGCTTTTGTTTAGCCTTACATACCTGGTATGAAACTTTAATACTCAAATTCGTGCGTACTCTGCTCGATTTCCTCAAGTTCTCACTCCTCTTCTCTTCTCTTTAGCCCTAGTCTTTGTTAGAAACTTAGAAGGGCTTCGGAATGGGGATTAAGATCCTTTTTATGCTCAAAACGATCCATTTTCATCGCGTTTTAAGTTTAGGAGGGGTTGAGAAAGGTCTAAATTGGCCCTCACAAATTTGAAAAAAAAGTTCACCTTGGGGAACATGGTCATCAACGCGGACTATGTCATTTTTGGGGTTTTTTTGCTGAAAATTCTCCGATCAAGTTTTCTAATCCTGTAGAAAATATTTGGACCAAATCTAAGTATAACTTCGTTGCAGGTGTGTGTCGCACACCTGTCACACACTCTCACTAGAAATCGTTGTTGCATCGAAAAATTATCTTTATCATTTCCCCACATAATATTTCATGTTGATCACATTTTCGGCCTCAGATTTGCTATTGGAGTTTGGAAAGATGCGTTATACACACACCTCTCTTTTAGGGGTATTTTGATAATTTTACCTGGTGTTACACGTGCAAAGCACATTTTTTTCATTAGTAAAAATGCGAGGACAACATAAGTCGAAAGGGGTTACTTGGGCTTCAGAGGACAGTCTTTGTCAGGTAAAATCTTTATAAAGATCCGTAATTTTCATCATTTATGTTGTAATTCTTAGTATTGAATAATTCAAAAAAAGTAAAAAGTAAAAACTGAATTGCAAACTAATGAACATAAATAATAATTTGGCACGACATATGCATGCAAAACATGTTTTTCTTTTTTTTTTTTGCATTTATAAAAATGTGAGGACAACAGAAGTCAAAAAAGGTTATACTTAGGCTTCAAAGGATAGTCTTTGTCAGGTAAAATCTTTTATAAAGATCTGTAATTTTCATCATTTATGTTGTAATTCTTAGTATTGAATGATCCAAAAAAAAAAGAAAAAATAAAAAATGAATTGGAAACTGATGAATTTAAATAAACAATTTGGCACGACATGTACGTCCAAAACATTTTTTTGCACTTGCAAAAATGTAAGGATATCAGAAGTCGAAAAGGGTTACTTGGGCTTCAGAGGATAGTCTTTGTCAGGTAAAATCTTTTATAAAGATCCATAATTTTCATCATTTATGTTGTAAAATTCTTATTATTGAATAATCCAAAAAATAAAGTAAAAAGAAAAAACTAAATTGGAAACTGATAAACTTAAATAAAAAACTTGGGTTTGTTTAATTTGCTTGTTTCGATATGAAAGAGCTTTTTTTTTTTCCATTTGTTATACCCTAGATTGGAATGAAATGACTTAAAAGTTGAAATGGGGTTTGATGATTCATATAATCCAATCCAACTGGTAAAATTGCCTCGTGTTCAAGTCGTGGAAACAACCTCATTCCATATAAGGTTGTGTGCAATAGAACTTTATGATTGGACTCTTAGCTTTAGTGCATGAGAGTACCATTTTTATAAAATCCACTTTGACTTAGTTTGGGGAATGAGGGTTAGTAGTTTTACTCAATTTTTCTTGTTGCATTACGAAAGAGCTATTCTAATGGCCTTCACGCTTTTAATATAGTATAAATTAGCTCGCTTTTAATATAGTATTAGCTCATAATTGTGACTATCAATCTATTTAAGTAAAGAATAGAAAAAAAAATGTGTAGCACACTAATTGTTAAAAGTGGGCTATATATAAAAATGTATTCCCATTTTATTCATTAATTTTTCTTACACATTTATGCATATATAAGTTCACATTTAATATGATTATAATAACATAGAACTACCTGGTTGAATTTTAAGGCAGCCAATTATTTGATTTTGGATAAACATAATAAAGTAGGAAGTAAAGATGTAGACCAACAACAATTCACATAAGTTTTTACCCAACAATGTTCACCTAGCTTACATATGAATTTTGAATAAACAAATATGAATATACGTACCATCAATTATTTATTGCATAATTCTATATATTGAAGTGATGCATACATGCATCGCATATACACTAAACTAATAAAAACTGAACGGTTGTATACATATAAGAAATTATTGCTAAAATACTGTGGGCAAAGTAAGTGAGTATTTTTCAGTTTTTTAAAGATAACTCTGTGGAATCTTAGTCTATTTATTTATCAAAAAATCTACAAAAGTTCACCAAGACCGACCCAATAGTGACAGTCCAATAAGAAAAATGAAAAAAAAAACTATATACATTTGATCAGGTCCATAGTTATCGAAATCAGAAAATAAAAATATCGCCCTAATCCATCATCTCTTCAACTCTTTCTCTCTTCTAGCTTTCTCCCATTGCCGCAGGGATGAATCTGTTGTCTCTTTCCACCTCTGGTCTTTGTTTGCTCTTGATCTGGATGATTAGTCTTCTATCTAATCGTGAAGCTTGAATAAAATGGTTTGGCTTTCAGAAGTGAGGTTTCTGTTCTTTGTTTTCATTTCCACTTTTGTGTGTTGATGATGCTTGTCTTGTAGATGAGTAATTTGACGATCTTTCGATCGAACTTATGGGAGGACTAGATCTCCACCCAACTCTAAAGATCCATTTTGATAGGTATTAAAATTTCTCCTCCTCTCTTATTTTTTTTCCTTATACAACCAATACCCTATATGTTTAAGAAATTACTCTATTTTTTGGCTTCACCTAAAATAGCTGCATTGATGTGTTTCATTCAAAATCACCCAAAAAATATCGTTTCACCCAAAATTGTTGCTTCACCCAAAAGAAAATTGACTACTCGGTATCCATAGCTTAAATAGTAGTGGAAAAGACAATACAATCACTTTTTAAGATAATAAATCTTTGCTACTCAGGATTTTCAAGTTAAATTATTTGTTCAATCTTCTATGGGGATTTTTGTTTGTACAAAATTTTTAAACAATTTAGGGAACATATTGATTATGGAAAGAAAATTCTATTTCATCAACTTCTTCATTTTTCATCACTCACCTTTGTTTTATTGTTCAAATTTCTGCGTATTTGAGATATATTTATTGATTTGGTCTTCTTGATAGTTGTTAATTTTTAGCTTTTTGCTCTTTTATGATTTAGATCAAGCTATGTTATACTTTTTTGAAAATATTATAAAAGATGTTGCTTTTTACATCTCCACCAAGATAATAAAATGTAACTGTTCTCTAAAATTAGTGCAAGGAATAGCAACTTAGAGTCTCTAATTTCTTAGATTGTTGAGTAGGTAACACGTCACGTCCCGAGAGGGTATCCTTGGCGTGGTCGATTTCAGAGACTATTACTAGTTCCTAAGCGAATCACTTAGCCTCATCATCACATCATACTAGACAGTGGAAGAAAAATTCTCAAAAAAAGACTATAAAGAAATCAAATAACGTAGTCTTTATATAAAATAAAATTTTCAATAAACCAAAAGTTAGAAAAGGAACAATACTCAACATCCTCTACTCAGTGTCTATGAAGTCTCTACCTCTAATATCTAGATGGTACCATGACAAGTCATGACTACCCAACTCAAGAAAAATAAAATACTTAGTGAAAGGAAAAAAAAACTCTTCCGAAGGTAAGGAGGGCTCACCATCTATGGAATCGCGAATTTGAACTTCAATGGTGCATCTGCTTAAATCCTTCTAATACCCACCTCTGCATCATGAAACGATGCAGGCCCAAGTGGATGTCAGTATATAGAATATACCTATATGTAAGAATGGCTAAAGTAAACACACAAGCCTCAACTCAACTCAGTAAACTCGACTCAGAACTCAACTCATTCAACTCAGTGAATATGCAAGTTCAGTGTCTGAAATCATGCTTTAAAATTTAACTCAATGTTTTTATGCAACTCAGCTTGAAAATCACGATATGTTTACTCAAGTGTTGCTTGGAAGTTTTTCTAACCGACATAAATCTCCACCCCACCATGAGTTTTGGTGATGTACAACGAAAAGACGACATTGCCATGCCTACTCTAAACTTGCCATGACAAAGGACGTCAACCTCTTCTCTCTCTCGGATCCAAAGAGAATATCCATCTATTGGGACGTGAGCCGCCATAATTAACTACACGACTATCCTACGCTGGCAACGTAGTCCTGGGGTGCTCCTCAATCACCCAACTTGGTGCTCAATACTCCTTCCAAGACTAAAACGTGATCATGAAAATTAACTCAAGCTCAACTCTTTAACTTATCTCAATCAAGTCAACTCGATGAGCTCATCTCATTAAAATATTTTCCTCGAAATATAACTTTTTGGACTCAATAAAATACATATATAATAATAGTTCAAATCACTTTTTCATCAATGCATAGAAAAGTCATTATCTTTACTCTCAATATCCAAAACTTTGATGTTTAAAATAATACTTTCTTTAATACTTGAAACCTTATCAATATTCCTATTTCATGATAATAACAATACAACTCATCAATTTATGCACGTAAATAAATCCATGAAGACTCAAACAAGTGTAAGAACTTAGAACTAGAGATCACAGGATTTACATTATTCGGTTATTACTCATGAAACTTAACTCAAGTAGACGAAGGGGCGCGTGGATGAACACAATCCAGCACTTAAGGTAGCCTTACATACCTAGATTAAAGCTTTGGACAATCAACCTCAAGGAACTCTCTTCGAACTCCTCAATTCATGACTCCTCTTCTCTTCTCTCTAGTCCTAGTCTTTTTCAAGGACTTAGAAAGGCTTAAGAATAGGTTAAAAATGCTCTTAAGGCTTAAAAAGACCCATTTTGATCATATATTAGGTCCAGGAGGGGTTTGGAAAAGTCTAGAATGTCCCTCACGAAATTGAAAAAAGTCTGTCTCGGGGCATGGGGTCTGCGAAATGTCATGGTTTATTTTCGATATTTTTCGCCGAAAATTCTCCAAACGAGATTTCTAATCCCATAGAAAATTTTTAGAATAAAACTAAGTGTTGGTCCGCGGCAGGTTGGCGTAATACACCTGTCGCGCACCCACACTAGTTCGCATTTTGGCAAAAATTATCTTTTTGTCCGATTGCTCTAAAACTCATCCGAGACCACTTTTCTACTCAATTTTTTTGTTGACGCAAATCAGACCTCGGATTTGCCATGGAGCATGGGAAGACGTGTATGCGCACTGTTGACACCCCATTTTGATCGACCTCTAACCATTTTTTGATTGCCATTTGATTAAATATTTATTTTAAAGCTATTTAAAAAAATAAATAAATTTATTTTCAATTTTGTCCAACAGTCGTGTATTTTTAATATATATTTTTGTTATATATTTTTAAAAAAATTATTATTTTTATTTACTTATTTATTATTATTATTATTATTTTTAATAGTAATAATATTTGTTATTGATATT
>JAPFFP010063708.1:0-26128 GCA_026153255.1 Solanum medicagineum | reverse complement strand
ATAAATGCCTTTACTTACCGAAGGGTCTATGTTTCATGCCAAGTGATACGAAATCAAATAGCCTTACATACCTCGTTATATGACCTCGTTACTACCTTGGAGTGGCTGCTTTCCTCCCAAATAATTATCTACATCATATTAGGAAATAATACTAGTATTAGCAGCAACACAACACTTATAGACATCCTAATATCATAAAAATGATCACTCAGACAGCAAGCTCTCAATTATTGAGCAAGGACATTTCTCCAACCTTTTCACTTATAAATGTATTTTCTAATAACCATTCTTATGTACATGTCATGTACATCTTATTTTCAATCTCTTAACAGTCCCACAACAACCCACAAAATATAACACACAACAATTCTTCACAACATACAAATTAGCGTCACAATGATATATCCTTTCACCACACCTCGACGTCAACAATCTCGGAACTGTTTTAACTTTACCAAAATTATCTCCAATGATTTTACCACATAAAACCAGTCTTAATATGGTCCAAAAATAGTCCCAAATCAGGGGTAAGTCGTGGAATAACATACTACAATTCTACACAACTTACAAATGGACAACATAACATTACTCCCACCTTCGCTACATTTCGACGACGACAATTCCAAACCTTTTCCAACTCTAATAAAACTATTCAAACAACATTTAAACATACCAAAAGTGATAATACAATCTTATAACACCACCCAAGAAGTCATTAAGGGCATGTGATAATAGCTTTAAATCCAACAGCCCACAACTTCCAACCAACATCATACTTAAGGTAGCACAAGAAAACTCTTTTGTTAATTGAAACCAAAATCTGGGCAGCAACCTTAGGGGTATATATATAAATCAAACAATGTTAAGAACATCAAATTCTCTTTATAATACAGCCCACAAACCATTTAGAAATCATTAAATCAAAAGGAAAGAGTGCAGCAATTTTCTGGACACAAGCTGTCCAGAATTTTTCAGCAAAGCATACCATCATCTACTTCTTGATTTTCATGAAGGAATCATACCAAATACACAAATATAATTACTTATCTTTATCTTCAAGGTTTATATCCTCCTTAAGAACCCTAAAATATCCTTTTTGCTGCTACTCAAGGTCAAGAAACGTTGAGGAATAACTTAGAGAGTAAAGTTGGTTTTTCCTTGTATGTGCAGAATGATTGGGGGACTGTTTTGACCCCTTTTATAAATCTATTTGGCCGAAATTTCTTTGACATATTGACCAAAAAATATCATATACACTTAGGCTTATTACTCAGCAATTAATTCCCCAAAATTGGGCCTAAATGGGCATCACATTCTAATGGACATGGCTGCCAATTTCCATCTTTTCTCTTAATCCATTTTTGGCCCAAATAGTCAAGTGATTTGGAATATACTTGGGCTCTTATTATACTCTTCTTGGACAGAAAAATAATGCCCATCCATGATGCTAAACATGGGCTAAAATTACACCCTTAAAACAGATTTTATCCATAATCGAACTTGGACAAAAAAATGACGTCAAACCTCTTCTCCGTTTAGCTAGTACATTCAAGCTAAGCAAGTAGGTAACTCACCTACTAGATT
The DNA here is from genome assembly GCA_026153255.1 of Solanum medicagineum. Lineage (NCBI taxonomy): Eukaryota > Viridiplantae > Streptophyta > Magnoliopsida > Solanales > Solanaceae > Solanum > Solanum medicagineum. The sequence goes on along the minus strand of JAPFFP010063708.1, from coordinate 24,544 downwards.
ATTAATTTATACAAACACCTTAATTCTTTTACTTTCTTTAGGGTTGTGATACCCTCATTTTGATAGAAAGCACATATATATATGCCCCTCTTAAGCGTTAGACGCTCATATCACCCGTTATCTCGAGAATCAACTACTTTCAAGAATCGACGCTACTTTGACCAATCCATATCATGATTTATCACATATAATTAATACATGTAAAATGTGGGGTGTTACAAAACCCCTCAACATGGTTGAATGGGCCTACTACCTCCCGAGCGAGGCAATTGAGGTACAAACCTCTAACATGGTTACACAGGCCTACTACCTTCAAAGTGAGGGAATTGAGGTACATACCCCCCCACATGGTAGTTCGATCCTACTACCCCCCGAACAAGGCAATTGATTAACTTCTAACACTATATATACCATTCATTAAATCAACACATATACATAGCTCTTTCATCATCATAAAGTCGCTTAACTCATACATCATGCATTAGCCCATCATTAACTCAAGAAGCATTAACTGGACATTTTATCAAAGACTTGGTAGGTGTGTAATGCTCGTATAAAACTAAGTAATTCAAGAGTGAAATCATGTAAGTAAATTAAATGTAATTCTACCCACCAGGACTTGGTAGTTGCCTCAAGCAATATACATCATAAACCTTCATCAAGTATCAAGATAGATCAAAGATTTATAGCTCAAAACATACTTAAACAGTCACACTTTTATGAATTCCCAGCATAGTAAATAGTCAAATTCATAATTAGTAAGACCCATAAGTAAATCAACTTATAAACATGAGTTTTATGTAAAAAGGAACCTTGGGAACCATGGGTGAAAGGACCCAAGAGTTTAAACCAACACACCTTGACTTTGAAGAATTCCTTGATGAAGATTGGAAATGGTGACTTGAAGCTTGAGTGAAATCCTTAAGATCCAGAATGAATTTTGGCACTTCAGTTTTGGGTAAAATATTAGTCTAAGTGTTTAAGAGAGTATTGGGTAATGTTTTGTATGATATTAAGGTGAAATATGGCTAAGTGTAGGTACTTTTACGGATAGGAGGCTTAGGCCCAAGACCCAAAAGCCTTGGACAGAATTGGAAAAACTATCAACAAAATAACATAGGTCCATGTCTGGTCCACGATGTGGACACAGCGCGGAGGAAATATTTACACAGATCCTCGATAGCTGCATGTCCTGGTACAAATGCAGATTGATTCTGGAAATCAAATTTTTGGGAAATTAAAATTTTGGTACGGTTGCTCTAAAATTGGGGTTAGACCCATTTCCCACTCAATTTTGCCCCCCGATCACGAATATGAAGTCGGATTTTCAATATCATGCATGAATTTTGAGATATATATAGAAATTACTATTTTGGGCACTTCTAAGGCTCATTTTAGGACACATTTTGGGGTCGTTTCAGAAAGCCACATACCTTAACATTAAAATTTCTTGGAATTGAATTGAGGAAAACATGATGGTTGTGTTGGGTTCTTGAAATCCAAAGTTACTCTTGAGATCCTTGAATTTGAATGGGGGATTTGATAAAGCTTTGGAGAGACTTAGAGAGGGTTTTTGTGTGTCTTAGAGTTAAAGAATGGCCAAAGAATAAGGGTTGCACATTTAGATGGGAATTGGGTTATTACCCCAATGCCCTTGGTCGAAGCAAGCAAAACAGGGCACAAAACTGAAACGACCCCAAAAAGTGCCCGAAAATGTGCCTCAGTTGTTACCGAAATCATAATTTCCATATATCTCAAAATGCATGCGTGATATTGAAAATCCGACTTCACATTCTTGATCAGAGGGAAAAACTAAGTGGGGAATAACCCCAATTTTAGAGAAAATGAATCACAATTTTAAAATCCAAAATTTTCCTTATCCAGTGTTGATCCGCGCCCCTAGTCCGACACGACTGGGGCATGGACCAGTGTTATTTTAGCCAAGTTTTGTTAAGTCGGTCCAAGGCCTTTAGGTCTTGGGCCTAAGTCTTCCTATTCATGAAAATACCTATACTTAGCCACATTTCACCTTCATATCATACAAGACATTCCCCAATACTCCCTTAAACACTTAGACAAATATTTCACACAAACATTTAAGTCCTAACTCATCTGGATCTTAAGGATTTCACTCAAGATTCAAGTCTCCATTACCAATCTTCATCAAGAATTCTCCAAAGTCAAGGTATGTCGATTTCAACCATTTGGGTCCTTTCACCCATGATGCTTAAGCTTACTTTTTATGTAAATCTCATCTTTATAAGTTGATTTACTTATGGGATTTACTTACTATGAATTTGACTATGAACTATGTTTGGGTTTTGTAAAAGTGTGACTGCTTAAAAATATTTTAAGCTATGAATCTTGGATCTAACTTGAGATTTGATAAAGGATTTTGATGTATATTGTATGATGGTATTACCAAGTATTGGTGGGTAGTTTTACATTGGATTTTGTTGCATGATTTCATTCTTGAATTGCATGTTTTTTACATTAGCATTACACACCCGCTAAGTGTTTGATAAAATATCCGATTACAGATTCTTGAGTTGTTGAAGATCTAAAGCATGGCTTATGATTTGAATGATTTTATGATGAAGAAAGGAATGTATATATGTGTCATTTTCCTCTATAGTGTTGTGGGTTGACCAAGCCTTGCTCGGGGAGGTAATAGGCCTTGGTAACCACATTGAGGGGTTGGTACCTCGATTTCCTCGCTTGGGAGGTAGTAGTCCCGTGCTACCATGATCGGGGGTATCTATCTCAATAACCACATAAAGGGGTCTATACCTCGATTGCCTCTCACGGGAGGTAGTAGGCCCATGCTACCATGTTTGGGGGTATGTACCTCAATAACCACGTTGAAGGGTTTGTACCTCAATCAGCTCTCCAAGGAGGTGGTAGGCCTTGGATATTCTATATTGAAGATCACCTCTTACGGACGTATTATGTTCTATGTAAGCATGATACACTCTAAACATCATCCATGCATGCCATATTGCTATATGCTTGTTCATTCCCTATGTTGACAAATTTTGATTATGTTGTTTATCCCTTGTTGCATTGAATCCTACAAAATTAGTATATTCAATCATACTAACACATACTCTAGGCCTAAATGATGTTACTATGTAGGAACCGGAGCATCACTTGATCATCCTCCTCCTAAACGTGACTAGTACGATCTCTCTCAAGCTAATTGGTGAGTCCTCAACTCTGAGGATGATGTTTTTTGCTCTTATGTTATGCTAAGACTCTCTTTACCTTATTCATATACTTTCACTATGAGGGTGAGCCCGGTTGCTTGTCTTGGCCCCCACTAAGTTCTATGTGTAGAGGTGTTGTTGAACAAGTTATGTAATGATGCTATGAGAATGACTCTCTCTTGACTCTTTAATATTTTATGATATGGAAAAGGTCCCTTAGTCCCTTATCTTTGCTTATTACTCTTGTTGTTGTTTTATTACTTCCACGACGAAGGATATGTTAAGAGGCTTGCTAGGGGTCCCTTCGGGTTCCCCATGCACCTTATCACGCCTAGGCTCTAGACTTGGGTCGTGACAAATTTGGTATCAGAGCACTAGGTTGTTAATGGTCCTCAACATTCAACACACTGTGTCGATTAGAGCCTTATTCATGGTTGTGTTGTGCAACACAACTATGAGTAAGAGGCTATGCGACATTTTAGAAAATATTTCCCTTCCTCTTGATCTATATCATGCTATAGAAGTTAAGTTATCCTCCCTAATGATTATTCTTTTCTATGCTAGATCATGCCAATACAAAAGGAAAAAGAGCCCGCACATCCGTGGAACAACCAACTCATAGTGAGCTCTAGGATGCTCTCACTTTGCTAGCTCAAGTTGCGGCTAACAAGACAACCAAGGAGCCCAAGCCTCTCATGCTCCTACTCTGGCATCTCCGATGAGAGACTTCATGAGGATGAACCTACTGGAGTTCAATGGGTCGAAGGTGGATAAGGACCCTCAAGAATTTGTTGATGTGGTATACAAAGTGTTGGCTATCATGGGTGTGAGGTCGGAAGAGAAGGTGTAGTTGGCGGCTTACCAACTCAAGGAGGTGGCCTAAATATGGTACACTCAATGCAAAGATGAGAAGGGGAACAATAATATAGTTCTATGGGAGGAGTATAAGGTGACTTTCCTCAACTGGTTCTTTCCTATTGACCTTAGGGAGGCCAAAATGGTAGTGTTCATGAATTTGAAGCAAGGATCCATGAGTGTGAGGGAGTATGCCCTCAAGTTCAACCAATTATCTAAATATGCTCCGCACGTGGCTGCCAACCCAACGTCTAGAATGAACAACTTCGTGATGGGTGTATCCGACTTGGTGAGCTAGGAGTGCCGATCTTCTATGTTGATTAGTGACATAGACTTGTCCCGCTTGATGACTTATGCCGAACAAATGGAGGACGAAAAGTTGAGGAAGAGAATGGGTCATGAGGACAAGAGGGCCCATTTTGAGGTTAAGTTCCAAAGTCGCAACGGTGCCTAGTTTCATCAAGGCCAAGGGTCTTCTCATGCTTCTAATAGGAGTTTTGCTAATAATATTCCTAGGGCCCAAGATGAAAGTGGTGTAGGTCCTAATGATATGTGTCTAAGATGTGGTAGGGTTCATAGTGGCCCATGCTTGAGGAATACTAATGCTTATTATGGTTGTCGAAGATGGGCATAAGATGATGGATTTCCCTTGAAATCGCAACAATGGCAAGGATGTTTTTCCTCAAGGCCGGGGTGCTAATGCGGTTCCTTTGGATAGAGGAGGCCAACAAGGTGGTGCCCTAAGGCACAATCCGTTTTATGCTTTTCATGGGAGGCAAGTGGTCGATGAGGTTCCCTATGTCGTCACTGGTATGTTAAAAGTCTTTGATTTCGATTTATATGCATTGATAAACCCGGGTGCCACTCTTTATTTTGTTACTCCTCTTATTGCCAAAAACTTTCATGTCAAGCCAGAATTGTTGTGTGAGTCTGATAAGGTATCTATTCTTATTGGTGCTTCTATTGTTGCTAGAAAGGTCTATATAAATAATCCCATTTGCATCTTGCAGAAAATATTATCTTCTGATCTTCTTGAGTAGGATATGGTTGATTTTGATGTTATTCTTTGGATGGATTGGTTGCATCCATATTATGCCTCTATTGACTGTAGAACCTGTAGGGTCAAATTCCAATTCCCAAATGAACCCGTACTTGAGTGGGAGAGTCATGATATGGTGGTCAAGGGTAGGTTTATCTCTTGCATTAAATCCCAAAAGTTGATCTCTAAGGGGTGTCTCTATCATCTTGTGAAGGTTAGGGATTTCGAGTTTAAGTCCTTCCTATAAAGTCTATTTTGATTGTAAATGAGTTGCTTGATTTCTTTCCAAATGACCTTCCCGGTATTTCTCCAGAAAGGGAAATAGACTTTGGCATAGACCTCCTTCCCGATACTCAACCCATTTCTATTCCCCTTTACCGTATGGCCCCAACAGAGTTAAAGGAGTTGAAGGAGAAGTTAAGGGGCTTGCTGGAGAAGTGTTTTATTAGGCCTAGCAAATCACCTTGGGGTGCACCGGTGTTATTTGTCAAGAAGAAGGATGGGTCTCTTAGAATGTTTATTGATTACCGGCAACTTAATAGGGTCACTATCAAGAATAAGTACCCTCCCCAAATAATAGATGATTTGTTTGACCAATTTCAAGGGTCTAGTCACTTCTCTAAGATTGATCTTGCATCTTGGTATCATCAAGTGAAGGTGAGTGAGTATGACATTCCCAAGACGACCTTCCGGACTAGGTATGGGCATTATGAATTTGTAGTTTTGTATTTTGGGTTGACAAATACACCAGCTATCTTTATGAATCTTAAGAATAGGGTCTTTAAACCATACCTTGATATGTTTTTGGTGGTTTTCAATGATGATATTTTGATTTACTCTCATAGTGAGGAGGAGCATGTGAGTCATTTGAGGTTGGTGTTGCAAAGATTAAGGGAAGAGAGATTGTATGCTAAATATGAAAAATATGAATTTTGGTTGAAGGAGGTTGCCTCTCTAGGTCATTTGGTGTCAGGGGATGTTATTAAGGTGGACCCTAAAAAGACGGATATGATTAGAAATTTTCCTAGACCATTGACCCCATTGGACATTAGAAGTTTCTTGGACTTAGCGGTTTGTTACCGGAGGTTTGCGAATGGATTCTCTTCTATTGCTTCATCCATGAATAAGTTGACTCAAAAGAAGGCTAAGTTTGTGTGAACTGATGATTGTGAAAAGATTTTCCAAAGCTTGAAGGATAAGCTTATGTTCGCTCTTATTTTGTCTCTACCAGAAGGGTTGGAAGGGTTTGTTGTGTATTATGATGCCTCCCGGATTGGTTTGGGTTGTGTTTTGATGCAAAATGGTAAGGTTATAGCCTATGCCTCTAGGCAACTCAAAGTGGATGAAAAGAATTATACTACTAATGATCTTGAATTTGCCGTCATGGTATTTGCTTTGAACATTTGGTATTTGCTTTGAACATTTGGCGTCATTATTTGTATAAGGTGCATGTTGATGTGTTCACCGATCATAAGAGTCTACAACATGTGTTCACTCAAGAAGATCTCAACTTGAGACAACGAAGTTGGTTAGAGCTTCTTAAGGATTTTGATATGAGTGTGCATCAGCTTCCCAGTAAGGCTAATATTGTGGTGGACGCTTTGAGTACGGTGTCTATGGGTAGCTTAGCTCATGTTGATGGTGGGGCCAAAGATGTCGCTAGGGAGGTTCATTGGTTGGCCAGATTGAGGGTTAGGTTGGAAGAGGTTGATAATGGTGGCACTGTGGTTGTTGATTGTGCAAAATCTTCCTTGGTTGATGAGGTAAAAGCAAAGCAAGATCTTGACCACTCCTTGTTAGAATTGAAGGCCTTGGTGAAAGAGGGCAAAGTTGAGGTTTTATCCCAAGGGGGAGATGGTGCTCTTAGGTACCAAGGTAGGTTGTGTATGCCTAGTGTTGATAGCTGAGTAGAAGGTTTTCATGAGGCTCATAATTATTCCTATTCTATTCACCCGGGTTCTGCCAAGATGTATAGAGGTTTGAGAGATGTGTTTTGGTGGGGAGGTATGAAAAAAGACATCGCCAAATTTGTATCCGGTTGTCATAGTTTCCAACAATTCAATGTCGAATATCAAAGGTCGTGTGGCCTAACCCAACATATAGAGATTCCTTATTGGAAATAGGAGGAAATTAACATGGACCTTGTGGTTGGGTTTCCTAAGACTAGAAGGGGTTTCGATTCTATTTGGGTTGTGGTTGATAAGATGACAAAGTCGGCTCATTTACTACCAGTTATGACAACTTATTGCGCCGAAGACTATGCTAACTTCTACATTCATGAGTTGGTGACATTGCATGAGGTGCCCTTGTCTATCATATCAGATCGTGGTGCTTAATTCACTTCACAATTTTAGAGGTTCTTCCAAAGAGGTGTTGGAACCAAGATAAAGCCTAGTATGACCTTTTACCCTCAAATGGATGGCCAAGCCAAAAGAACTATCCAAACTCTTGAGGATATGCTTAGGGCTTGTATTTTGGATTTTAAGGGTAGTTGGGATGTTCATTTACCATTGATTGAGTTTGCTTATAACAATAGCCATCATTCTAGCATTGGTGAAACGACCCCAAAAAGTGCCTGAAAATGTGTCTCAGAAGTGGCCGGAATTGAAATTTCCATATATCTTAAAATTCATGTGTGATATCAAAAATCTGACTTCATATCCTTGTTCAAGGGATCAAAATTAGGGAGAAGAAGGTCTAACCCAATTTAAAAGCAATCATAGAGAAATTTGAAAATCGCAAAAGTGTGATTTCCAAGGATGATCCACGCCCATGGCGCGATGCACCAAGGGCGCACTCCTATATATTTTTAAGTCCAGTTTTTCTATCTCGGTCCAAGACTTTTCGGTCTTGGGCCTAAATGTTCACAAACATGAAAATACCTATACATAGCCATATTTCACCCTCATATCATCCTACACATTCCCCAATACTCACTTAAACACTTAGCCATATTTTTACTCCTAAATTGAAGTCTCAAAATCTCTTGCGGATCAAAGGATTTCCTTCAAGGTTCTTATTCAAGCTTCAAGTCTCCACCTCCAATCTTCACCAAGTTCATCTCCACGCTAAGGTATGTGGGTTTCTTTCATGGGTTCAAATCACCCATGATGCCCAAGCTTCCTTTTCATACAAATTGCATGATTTAAAGGTGATTTATTCATGAGTCTTGATTATTATGAAAATCACTGCACACTATGTTGAGCACATAATTATGATTGTGTTACTATGTTTTGAGCTATAAATCTTGGATATATTGTATGATTTGATGAGAGGTTTTGATATAAATTGTTTGAGTGTGTTGTAAGGTGTTGATTGATGGTTTTACAATGTATTTTCTTGCATGATTTCACTCTCGAATTGCAGGTTTTATACTAGCACTACACACCTTCTAAGTGTTTGATAAAATGTCCGATTATGGTTACTTGAGGAATTGAAGGTCCAAAGCATGAGATATGATATGGTTAAAGTTATGGTGATGAGATGAGCTGATGCAAATGATATATTCTATATAAAGTTTTGCATTAGACCATGATCCATCCGGTGGGAGTAAGAGTCCAGATAACCGAGATGGGGGTTTATACTCATCAAGTGAGGGGTTTGTACTATGCCACCAAGGTTATAGGGTGAGATTATCGTCATCCATGTGAGGAGTTTGAAATTCACCACCAGGGTGATGGGGTGAGATCATCATCAACTAACCAAGGGGTTTATACCTTGGAAATCTAGCTTGGTTTCTTCTACACCTATGAAATCTTATATGAGCATAAGCTACTTAAGCATGTTTTACTTGAGCATTTGTCATACATGCCATATTGTTATATTATGCCTATTGCCTAATGTTATGCATTTTCATTGTGAAGCCTAACTCTTGTTGCATTGCATCCTACATACTTAGTATATTAAAATATACTAACGCATACTCTTGCCTACATGATATCACCATGTAGGAACAGGAGCCCAAGTTGATCATCCTCCTCCTCCATATGGCTAGTTCGGTTCTACTCAAGCTAGTTGGTGAGTCCTCTACTCTGGGGGCGTTTATCTCTGTTTCTCTTATTATGTATTGAGACACTCTTCTTTATGGTTTATTTTGACTATGTGGGTGAGCCCAGTTACTTTATCTTGGCCCCCACTCTTATCTAAATAGTAGAGGTGTTTGTTGGACATGCTATGTATCTATGATATGAGCTTTAACTCTTTGTGTCTTGATTATGATGTTATGCAAGCTTTCCCCTTAGTCCCTTTGCTCCCACTCTTACTCTTTATGTCTTGTATATGCTCCCGCGACCAATGAGGTGCAATGATAAGTTAAGACGCTTGTTTGGGGTTCCTTCGTGTTCCCCATTCGCCATGTCACGTCTAGACCCTAGGCTTATGTCATGAAAAACTTGGTATCAGAGCACAAGGTTGATAGATCCTCAGAGTCCAACACACCGCGTCGATTAGAGTCCTATTCATGGATGTGAAGTGCACCACGATTATGAGCAAGAGGCTTTGAGACATTCTAGAAATGTTTCCCTTCATTTTACTCTATGTCGTGCTATAGGATTTAAGGTAAGGTTTTCCCCATAATGATTGTTCTTTGCTATTCTAGATCATGCCTATCTGAAGGGGAAGAGAAGCTCGCTCATTCGAAGAACAACCGGCTCATGAAGAGTTCCAGGATGCTATTTCTATGCTAGCCCAAGTCATGACCAACCAAATCAACCAAGGGGTCCAAGCCCCTCATGCTCCTACTCCAGCATCTAGAGCAAGAGATTTCATGAGGATGAACCCACTGGAGTTCAATGGGTCTAAAGTGGATGAGGACCCTCAAGAATTTATTGATGAGGTATACAAAGTGTTATCTATTATGGGTGTGAGGTTGGGAGAAAAGGCGGAGTTGGCAGCTTGCCAACTCAAGGGGGTGGACCAAATATGGTATACTCAACAGAAAGAGGAGAAGGGGAATAATGATGTGATCCTTTGGAAGGATTTTAAGGCGGCGTTTCTTAACCGGTTCTTCCTTCTTGAGTTAAGAGAGGCCAAAATGATGGAATTCATGAATTTGAAGCGAGGGACAATGAGTGTGAGGGACTCTGCCCTTACGTTCAACCAACTCTCTAGATGTGCTCCCCAATTGGTGGTCAATCCAAGGTCTAGAATGAATATGTTTGTGATTGGTGTATCTGATTTGATAAATGAGGAATGTCATGTCGCTTTGTTGGTAGGTGACATGGACTTGTCCCGCCTCATGACATATGTCAAACTATTGGAGGGGGAAAAGATGAGAAAGAAAAGGGGCAAGGAGGCCAAGAGGGCCTGTTTTAAAGGAATGTTCCAAAGTCCCAAAGGTGGTGGTGGTGTGGTGTCTTATGTTAGGTGCTTGAGATGTGGTAGAAGCCATGATGGCCCATGCTGAAGGGTACGGATGCTTGTTATGGTTGTGGAGAGATGGGTCATAAGGTAAATGATTGTCCTCATAAACGTAACTAGGGTAAAGGTGGTGATGCTGATCAATGGGGTGCTCCAAGACATAATAGGTTCTATGCTTTTAAAAGGAAGTAAAGAGGGGATGAAAAATCCGAAGATGCTACCGGTATGTTAAAGTTTTTTCTTGATTTTTTTGTGCATGCTTTGATAGTTCCGGGGATCACTACTGCTTTCATTATTCCTGTTTATTGCTAGTAAGATTCATGTGTGTCCCAAATGGTTATCTGAATCTATTGTTTCTCGAAAGGTCTATAAGGGTTGCCCCATGTTCTTATTGCGTAGCGTCTTGTCTTGTGATCATGGTTGAACTAGGCTTGATGGATTAGAGGTCTTGGCGGTGGTTTTCCTGCTTTCACATCATGCTTCTAATGAGTGTAGGACCCGTAAGGTTGTAGTATGATGGTTAAGGATGGACGATCTGTTTGGTCAACTACAGTGGGCTAGTTATTTCTCTGAGATTGATATTCGGTTCGTGTTTTGTCCACAAGTGAGGATGAGAGTAGGTGATATCCCTAAGTGTCTTTTCGACTAGTATTGAGCATTTTGAGTCGTGGTGGAGTTGGTTGGTTGACTAATAGACCTTCTACGTTTGTGGGTTTTAGGAATAGGGTCTTAAAAGTCTACGTTGACATGTTTGGATTGATCTCTAGTGGTGAAGCATTGATTTATTTTCGGCTTGTGAATTATTTAGGGGTAGTGTTGCAAATCTTGGGGGATGAGAGGTTGTTTGTTAAATATGGTAAGTGTCAATTGTGGGCAACAAGAAGGTGTTTAGAACTCTTTAAGGATTATGATATGAGTGTGCATTATCACCCCTGTAAGGCTAATGTTGTGGTCGATGCTCTTAGTAGGGTGTCTATGGTAGCCTAGCATATGTTGATAATGGTGGCCAAGGGCTGCCTAGGGAGGTCCATTGGTTGGCTAAATTGGGAGTTAGGTTGGAAGGGGTTGACTATGGTGGTGTTGTGGTGGCTAATGGTTCTAAATCTTTCTTGGTTGATGAGGTAAAAGCAAAGCAAGACTTTGACCCCGCCTTGTTAGAATTAAAGACCTCTGTGAGATATGGTAAAGTGGAGGGTTTCTCTAAAGGGGGATACGGTGTCATTAGATACTAAGGTAGGCCATGTGTGATTGTGTTGATGATTGGGTTCACTTGGAAGTCCCACCCATGAAGGGTGTGGTTCGGTTTGGCAAGAAAGGGAATTGAGTTTATGGTTTGCGAGTCCTTATACAGATTTGTGGAGGATAAGTTGGCTTAAGAGAAGGTCCCAATGGAGGTAATAGCTGGAAGGATGGAAAAGTTGAATAATAAGGATGTAGTTGTCGCCAAGGCCCTTTGGAAGAATTGTCAAGTCGAAAGTATCTCTCGGGGATTCAGAGTAGGCATGGAGAAGCAATATCCATAACTTTTTCATTCTCTTCAAGCTTCTGATAACACATCAAGTCCTTTTTATGATTCTAAGTCTTATGTTTCATCACCTATGTCATTTGCATGCATTCAGGTTTATGTTAACATGTTTATGATGATTTTGACACTTATGCTGAGATTTTTAAAATGGTGTTTAAGTGTATTGTTGCATTCTTGTTGGGGCTGATTTCTTCATAGTTACTCTTGTTATATACATTTCTTTGACATTCGGGGACGAATGTTCTCAAGGGAGAGATATTGAAATGACTCCAAAAAGTGCCAGAAAATGTGCCTTGGAAATGCCCATAATTGTAATTTCAATATATCTCAAAATTAGTACATGATATTGAAACTCCGAATTCATATTCTTGATTAGGGGAAAAATTGAGTGAGGAATGGATCAAACCCCGATTTTAGAGCATCCGTGTCAAAATTCAAAAATCTAAAGTTGCAAATTCCATAGGGGGTTTTTGTGCCCCTGGAGTGACACAGCCAGGGCGCGCCCCTGTGTAATTTTGACTAGTTTTTTCTGTTATCTGATTCAAGGCCTTTGGGACTTTGGCCTAAGCCTCCCCATGCGTAAAAACACTTATATGTAGTCATATTACATCTTTATATCATACAAGACAATCACCAAAACTCTCTCAAACACTTAGACAAATATTTCACTCAAAAATTCAACTGCCAAGTCTCTTTTCAGATCTTAAGGAATTCATTCAAGCTTCAAGTCTCCATTCAAATCTTCATCAAGGAATTCTCCAAAGTCAAGGTATGTGGGTTTCAACCATTTGGTCCTTTCACCCATGGTGTTCAAGCTGCCTTTTTAACTTAAATTGCATGTTTCTAAGTTGATTTACTTATGGGTCTTACTATTATAAATTTGACTATGAACTATGTTGGGGATTCACGAAAGTGTAACTGTTTAAGCATGTTTTGAGTTATGAATCTAGTATCTGCTTTGGGAATTGATGAAGGGTTTTGATGTATCTTGATTGAAGGTATTACCAAGTATTGCTTGGTTGGTTTACTTCAAGTTTTTGTTTGCATGATTTCACTCTTGAATTGCTTGGTTTTATACTAGCGTTACACACCCACCAAGTATTTGATAAAATGTCTGGTTAATATTTCTTGAGTTGTTGAAGGCCTATTGCATGGCATATGAGTTAAGTGACTTTATGATGATGAAAGTAATGTAATTATACATTGATTTCTTGAAAAGTATTTATAGTATTGCAAGTTGATCACACCTTGTTGAAGGGTCGCTTTACCTCAACCACTTTGATGGAGGGTGTGATGTCCATCAACCACGTTAAGGGTTGATACCTTGACCACTACGATGGAGGGTGTGATGTCCATCAACCATGTTAAGGGGTTGATACCTTGACCAATATGATGGAGGGTGTGATGTCCATCAGCCATGTTAAGGGGTTGATACTTGACCACTATGATGGTGGGTGTGATGTCGATCAACCATGTTAAGGGGTTGATACCTTGACCACTAGGATGGAGAGTATGATGTCCATCAACAATGTTAAGGGGTTGATACCTTGACCACTATGATGGAGGATATGATGTCCATCAACCAATTGAGCGGTTGATACCTCAATCACCATGGATAATAGGGTGCGACAATCCATCACAGTGTTGGGTCTCTTCTTACCTATGTAATATGTTCTATAGAAGCATGTTTTACTTCAAGAATCATTCATACATGTAATATTATTACTATACTCATGAATTGCCTATACTTATGCATTTAATTATGTTGCTTATCTCTTGTTGCATTGCATCCCACATACTCAGTACATTCAAACGTAGTAACGCATACTCTATGCCTACATGATTTTACCATGTAGGAATCGGAGCTCCATTTAGTCATCCTCCTCCACATGGCTAGTACTATCTCTTCAAAGCTAGTTTGGTGAGTCCTCAACTTCGGGGATGATATCTCTTGTTCTTATGTTATGCAAAGACTCTCTTTACCTATTGTATGCTTTTGACCATGAGGGTGAGCCCGAAAAGTTATCTTGGCCCCCGCTCAATTCTAAGTCCAGAGGTGTTGTTGGACAAGAGATGTAATTATGCTTGAGTTTTGACTCATTATTTAAGTATTAAACTCTCTCCCTTGGTCCCAATTTCCCTTGTGTATGTCTCTCTTGTTGTTTTATGTTTCTTCCGGACCAAGGATATGTTTATGATATGCTAGGAGACTTCTTTGGGGTTCCTTCGGGTTCTCCATTCACCGTATTACGTCTATGTCACGACCCAATCCTAGGGCCTAGACGTGACACAACGAATGGGGAACCCGAAGGAACCCCAATCAAGCCTCTTAACTTGTCATTACGCATCCTTGGTCACAGAAGCATATAAAAGGCATAAGTAAGCAAAAAAGAACAAGGGGCTAATGGATAGCTTGTCAAAACATCAACATCAAAGAGAAGGAGTCATAGCTCATATCATAAATACACAACTCATCCAACAAACACCTCTAAATACATAGATAGAGCGGGGGCCAAGACAAAACTACCAATCTCACCCTTATAGTCAATAGAACATAAGATAGTGTCTCAATAGATAGATAATAGCAACATACACTAAGGTCCCCGGAATGAAGGACTCACCAACAATCTTGGAATAGCACCGACTAGCCACGTGGAGGAGGAGGACTATCAACTTGAGCACCGGTTCCTACATGCTGATATCATGTAGGCAAGAGTATGCATTAGTACGTTCAAATGTACTAAATATGTGGGATGCAATGCAACAACAAATCGACATCACGATCTAAATGCATAGCAAAAGGCAATGATCATATTATAGCAAGTTGGCATGTATGAACAATGCATAAGTAAAACGTTCTTAGATAACTGATGCTCATATAAAGCATTATATGTGAATAATACACCAAGATAGATTTCCAAGGTGTAAACCCTTGATGTTAGTGATGATGCCGCCAAATCACTTAGGTGGTGAAGTACTAACTCTTCACTCGGTTGGCGATAATGCTGCCCCATCACCTAGGTGAAGAAGTATAAACCTATCCTTCGGTTGATGAGTACAAACCCCCATCTCAGTTAGTGATAATGCCACCCCATAACCTAGGTGGAGAAGTACGAACCCTTCCCTCGGTTGATGAGTACAAACCCCCATCTCGGTTATCTAGGTTCTTAGACCCCTCGGATTGGGCATGCTCTAATGCAACAATTATATATTGAGTATATCATGTACATAAGCTCATTTCATCATCATATAGTCAATAATTTCATATCTTATGCTTTGGACCTTCAACACCTCAAGAAACTACATCCAAACATTTTATCAAACACTTAGAGGGTGTGTAATGCTAGTATAAGACCATGAAATATAGCAATGAAATCAAGCAAGGAAATCCATTGTAAAACCATAAATCAACACCTTGCAGCAGCCTCAAGAAACATACATCGAGACCCCTCCTTAAATCTTACAATAGATCAAGGGTTTAAAGCTCAAAACATAGCAAACAATCACAATTTCACATAGCTTTAACTTAGTGTGCAATGAATTTCCTAATAATAAAGACCCATTTGTAAATCAACTTTAAATCATCCAATTTTAGTAAAAGGAGGGTTGGGTATCATGGGTGAGAGGAACCCATGAAAGAAACCCACGTACCTTAGGTCTAGAGTTGCTTGGAATTGAAATTGGGAAGAATGGAGGCCTGGAAATGATCTTTGAGTCCAATCTTGTTCGTGGGTTTCCTTGAAATTGAATTGGAGCTTTATGGAGGCTTTTGAGAGAACTGAGAGTGTATTTGATATAAGAGTAATGATTTTGATCCTTTGGAACCATGTTTAGGTCTTTTAGGAAGGTTAAGATAGCATTGGAAGTCTAAAAAGGGCATTAGAGTAATTAGCATTTACGAAAATACCATTAGTGAACGGATGGAAAATTTGGCAAAGTGTTACCCCATGGAAGGTGCTAGGGGTCGTGTGACAGTCCACTGGTCGTGTGGAGTGACCGTGACAAGGTACTAAGCCCAAAAATTGAAGTTGGAAATCGATTGGAAAAAGACATCTCGTCAGGACCATGGAGGCCTCCACGGGTTGTGTGGAGCCTCACGGCCCGTGTGGAGGCTTGTGGCAACATACTTGGTGCTGAAAAATGTTAACCAGGCTCCACGCCAAGGTTCATAGCCCATGTCACCTGCCACAACCCGTGTGGGTGGTCCTGGTGCATGCCTTAGCCTCAAACTCACCTCCAGGCATACCAAGCCTCCCTTACTAACCTTCACGCCCCTCCTTACGACCAGTGGCAAGCCTCACGACCCGTGCCACTAGTTATGGTGTATGGATTAGGCTCAAAATGGCTTTTCCCAACCTTGCATGCCTCACAAGATCTATACAAGCCACCACTGACCATATAGGTGCTCGTGTGATATCATTGCACGGGAGGGTCTTATGAAGACGATCATAACTCCCTCATCTGACCTCAGAATGAGGTGAAACCAAGTGTCGTGCGAAGCTAACTCAAAGTGCTTTCATATGACATGTCGTGGACCACCTTGTTCCAAATATGCTAAAAGTTATTCTAGTTTAAATTTGACCCTTGCATGAACCATCACCCACAACTCAACTTTTAGAGAAGTCATGAACTCGTTTAGCTACTAGGAGTCTCCTATGAACCTAATACACCCCCAACCTAACCAAATGAGGCTAGAAACATGGATATACAAGAGCATAAAGTTACTAGGTGTCACAATATCTCCCCCATGGTAACATAAGGTCCCCAAATGTAAACTAAACGTGCACAAGGAAGGTAGCCATGAAGATTTTAGCCTAACATGGATGCAACAAATGTATCTAAACATGATTTTCAAAAGTCTCAACATAAACATCAAAATTACCATAAAACCTTGCCCATATGAACATGAATTCATGCAATGGCTTAAGGCCAAAAATTAAGACTTGAAATCGCATAGGAGACTTAGGCTTAGTACCTTAGGCTTGAGTGGAGTGGAAAAGATAAGGATACCGCTTTTGCAAATCCGCTTCAGCCACCCATGTAGCACTTTCGACTTGATGATTCTTCCAAAGGACCTTAACGGATGTCACTTCCTTGTTCCTTAATCTCTTTACTTGCCTTTCCAAAATCCAAATCGAAACCTCCTCATAAGTCAAGTTATCCTTAACAATGCCCACCACATCAAGAGGTATAGTGGCATTAGGATCACCTACACATTTTCTCAACATACAGACATGGAACACCAGATAAACCAAATTCATTTCACTAGGGTACTTCAACTTATAAGCTACCTTGCCAACCCTCTTCATCACCTCATAAGGACCAATATCTTGGACTCAACTTCACCTTTTTACCAAAATGGACCACACCTTTCATTGGAGAAACTTTCAAATATATCCAATCACTCACTTTGAATTCAAGGTCTATTCTTCTCACATCGGCATAGGATTTTTGACGACTTTAGACCATTATCAACCTCTCCCTAATCATCCTAACCTTCTCAAGACCCTCCATAACTAGATCCGGTCCCAATAAAGCCACTTCACCAACCTCAAACCAACCCACCGGTGATCTACAGTGTCTCCCATAAAGAGCCTCAAAAGGAGCCATACCTTTACTAGAGTGATAGCTATTGTTGTTCGCGAACTCAATCAAAGGAAGATGGTCATTCCAACTATCCCTCAACTCTAATACACATGCTCTAAGAATATCTTCAAGGGTTTGAATGGTTCTTTCTAGTTGGCCATCCGTTTGGGGTCGAAAGGCCGTACTAAGGTGAACTTTTTAACCAAGACCCCTTTGAAAAGACCTCCAAAAATAGTGAATTGTGCACCCCAATCCGATATGATGGATGAAGGAATCCCGTGTAACCTCACTAACTCATGGATATGCAACCATGAATACTCCTCAGCCCCATATGAAGTCTAAACGGGTAGAAAGTGAGCCAATTTCGTCATCCTATCAACCACAACCTATATGGAATCAAAACCTTTTCTAGTCATGGGCAACCAACTACGAAATCCATGTTAATCACCTCCCACTTCAAAGTAGGAATCTCTATCTCTTGGGTAAAGCCACCCGGCCTTTGATGTTCAGGTTTTACGTGTTGACAACTATGGAAACCGAAAACAAATTTAGCAATGTCCTTCTTCATGCCTCCCCATCAATACACATCTCTCAAGTCCCTTTACATCTTGGTAGAACCGGGGTGAATAGAATAAGAAGAATTATAGGCCTTATTAAGGATTTTCTTCCTCAAACCATCAACACAAGGCACACACAACCTACCTTGGTACCTAAGGGCACCATCTGCCCCTTGGGAGAGAACCTCTACTTTGACCTCTTTCACCAAGGCCTTCAATTCAAGCAAGGATGAGTCAAGATCTTGTTTTTCTATCACATCATCAACCAAAGAAGATTTAGAACCATCAACAAAAACCACACCATTACCTACCTTTCCTACCTAACCCCAAATCTTGTCAGTTGATGCACCTCCCTAGCCATCTCTCTATCACCACGATCAATATGAGCTAGGGTACGCAGACACACCTGACTTAAAGCATCCGCCACCACATTTGCCTTCCTGGTATAGTAATGCACATTCATGTCATTGTCTTTAACAAGTTCTAGCCACCTTCTTTGTCTCAAGTTGAGATCTTTTTGAGTGAAGACATATTGGAGGCTCTTATGAGCGGTGAACACATTGACATGCACCCCATACGAAAAATGACACCAAATCTTTAATGCAAACACTACAACGGCCAATTCAAGATCATGGGTAGGGTAGTTCATTTCATGCCCCTTGTGTTGCCTAGAAGCATAGGCTATGACCTTACCATTTTCCATTATCACAAACCCAAACCGAAGCATCACAATTTACAACAAATCCCTCAAGCCCATCCGATAGTGATAATATAGGAGCGGACACAAGCTTATCTTTCCATGTTTGGAAGCTCCTCTCACACTCATCGGTCCACACAAACTTAACCTTCTTTTGAGTCAATTTTGTTATAGGGGAAGCAATAGAGAAGAACCCATTCACGAACCTTCTATAGTAACCTACAAGGCCCAAGAAGCTCCTAATATCCGACGGGGCCAATGGTCTAGGCCAATTCCTAATCACATCCGTTTTCTTAAGATCCACTTTTTTACAATCCCCCGATACCACATGACCTAAGAATGTAACCTCCTTCAACCAAAATTCACACTTTTCATATTTAGCATACAATTTCTCCTCCCTGAACCTTTGCAACACAACCCTCAAATGACCTATATGCTCCTCTCTACTATGTGAATAGATTAAAATATCATCAATGAATACCACAACAAAATAATCAAGGTAGGGTTTGAAGACCCTATTCATTAGGTCCATGAAGATGGCCGGTGCATTACTCAACCCGAAGGTTGTCACAACAAATTCATAATGTCCATATCTAGTTCGGAAGGCCATCTTGGGAATATCACACTCCCTCACCTTCACTTGATAGTACCCGAACCGAAGATCAATCTTACAGAAAAGCTAGCCCCTTGCAATTGGTCAAATAAGTCATCAATTCTTGGAAGAGGATATCTATTATTTATAGTGACCTTATTGAGTTGCCGGTAGTCAATGCACATACTAATTGATCCATCCTTCTTTTTCACAAACAACACTAGGGCACCCCAAGGTGATTGACTAGGTCTAATAAATCCCTTATCTAATAAATCGTTCTATTACTCCTTTAACTCCTTCAACTTCGCCGGGGCCATTCAATAAGGGGGAATGGAGATGGATTGGGTATTGGAAAGGAGATCTATACCAAAATCTATCTCCCTTTCAGGAGGGACACCGGGAAGGTCATTTGGGAAGACATCAAGAAAATCATTTACAATCGAAACCGACTCTATAGAGGAGACTTCGGACTCTACATCTTTAACCCTCACAAGATGGTAAAGGCACCCCTTAGAGATCAACTTACAGGTTTTAATGCATGAAATGAATCTACCCTTGACCACCACATCTTGGCTTTCCCACTCAAGGATGGGTTCATTTGGGAAGTGAAACTTGACCCTAAGGGTTCAACAATCAATAGAAGCATAGTAGGTATGCAACCAATTCATCCCAAGAATGACATCAAAATCTACCATGTCTAATTTAACAAGATCGCAAGGCATCAACTTTTGCAAAATGCAAATAGGACAATTTCTGTAAAATTTTCTAGCAACAATAGATTCAGCAATAGGAGTAGACACTTCATATGACTCATGCAACAACTCGGGGTCAACTTGGAACTTTCTAGCAACAAAAGGGGTAACAAAGGAAAGAGTGGTACCTGGATCAATCAAAGCATATAAATCAAAGTCAAAGATTTTCAATACACAAGTAATAACATCGAAAACTTTAGCAACCCCTTGTCTTCCATGAATAGCATAAAATCGACTGTGCCTTGGGACACCATCTTGAGGACCACCTCCACCCAATGCTACCGCGTTTGCACCCCTGACCTTACCATAGTTTCTTGGACAATCTATCTTCTTGTGACCAAGCTCCCCAAAACCAAAGCATGCATTGGAACCCTTCAAATACGGGCTATTATGACTTCCCACATTTAGGAAACACACCACTAGGAGCCACACCACCAACACCTTGAGGCCTAGGGAGGTCATTGGCAAACGCCCCTATTAGTAGCATGATGAGTGTAACACCCCACACCTTACAATTCTAGTACTATACAAATGAAACATGACATGGTTTGGTTAAATTAGTGCTAATTTTTAAAAGTGCTTGAATCTCGTGTTAATGGGCTATATGTGCGTCTAACACTTAAGAGGGTTGAGTGCATACATACTTTGTGTCGAATTGAGGAGATTACGATCTTAAATGAAGTGAGGGAATTGAGGTGCTTGTAGGACTTAGAAAGCTAGCGGGTGAGTCACCTACTTACTTAGCTTAAATTTGCTAGCAAAAGGAGACGAGGCTCGATGTCGAATTGGTCCAGGTTCGATTATTAATAAAGTCCGTGTTAAGGGTGTAACTTTAGCCCATGCTTTAGCATCATAAATGGACTACATGATCAGCCCAATGAGTATATTAAAAGGTCCCTAAGACATCACAAGTTCTTGGATACTTTGGGCCCAACCCAACTGAAGAAGAAAGCTGAAAAATAGGCAACCCAAACCCAACCAATTTGGAGCCCCAAAAGGCCCAAATGAAAAGAGAAAGGAGCTGCATCACCTACTTGGTGGAATAACGCTGAGAGTGACTTAGTAAGGTGGCCAAAATCACACCTTAAAAAGGTTAAAGCATCTACCAAAAGTAATTGTTCACTTGACTTAAAAAAAAAACAGATTTGTCTCCAAGTTTTCTCTCAACTTTTCTTAACTTTGTAAAGCAGCTAAAAGGGACTTCTAGGGTTCTTGGATAAGCCCTAACCTCAAAGTAAGTGGTAAGTAAGTTTACACATGTGTTTAGTATGATTTTATTATGAAAAACAAGAAGTATATGCTAGTATGTTGTGCTGGAAATTCTGGACAGCTTGTATGCTAAGGATTCATGTGAACTTTTCTTGCTATTTAAGAGGTTTTTCTCTTGTTGGTTGGTTTTATTATGAATTAATACTTATGTATTTTACAAAGATTGGTCTTCCAGTAATGTAACAAGGCTGATTAACCACTTTTACAGTCCACAAAAGTGAGTCCTTATATGATATCACAATTGAGTGCTTAGTATGAACTTGTGGGCTGTTGGATAGAAGGCTAGTGCCTCACGTCCTTAATGACTGATTTGTTACTGTTCTGAGATTGGTTCAGGTCTTTTTGTATGTGTAAATATTGCTGGAACAGTTTGGTTAGAGTTGGAATAGGTTTGGAATTGTCGACGTCGAAATGTAGCGAAGGCAGGTAACGTTATGCTGTCCATTTTTAGGTTGTGTAGAATTGTTATGCGTTGTGCTTTGTGGGCTGTTGCAAGGATGTTCTGGCTCTAAACCAGTCTTTACATGATGTTTACATAAAAATATGTATTAGAAAAGTACGAATAGTGGCAGAAAGGTTGAAGGAATGTGCTCGGGTTTATAAATGCCCGCTTGCTGCCCGTATGTTGTTTTCGTATGTGATTGGGCTGCCAAGATATATTTATTGGCTGCTAATGCTAGTTTTATTACCTACTATGTTGTAGATAAGTATTTGGTGAAAGGGAAGGTTGTCTTGAGGTAGTAACAAGGTCATACAATGAGGTATGTAAGGCTACTTGACTTCGTATTGTTTGGCATGAGACATAGATCCTTCCTTGGTACATAAAGGCACTTACCAACTCCGATACAACTATTAACTATGCATACACTCTTTCATATGTTCATAGGCTTCCATACATTGTCACTTTCAAATCAGCATACATACGTAAATGACAAGTTACATGAATTCTATTTGCCAAACAAAGTTCATGAGTTGTTTCCTTTCATACGGATTTCATTAATTGTGTAACGTACTCTTTTCATTGTCATATTGTCTTGTATAATTATCTACATATCACATGTTATATATATAGTCCTACAGTTCCAATATTGTGACCACCAAAAGAACCATATCAAAGGTAATTGAAAGGTAAAGTATATTATTTACTGATGGGTGGTAGCCCGACGGGTGAAAAAATCACCTAGTCAGGGATGATCCTATCACGGGTGGTAGCCCGAGGGGTTAAGTAAGACCCTAGCAAGGGACGATCCCGATACACTTTACCACTGATCAGTTTGTCATTTGTATTACAGATGTGCACAAATTATACAGTAAAGGTAAAGTAATATAAAGAACATAAAGTACATGCATACACAGTATAACTACAGGTGGTCTCTTATGGTACACCAGAGTACAGTCTCACTTAAGTTGTTACACTCATATACAGTGTTTCCTGCCTTACATATTCAGTACATTATCTCGTACTGATGTCCCTTACGGGGGACCTGCATTTCATGCTGCAGGTACAGGTGCTAGTAGATCTCCTCAATAGGAGTACAGGACATTTGGCTGTTGTTACCAAGCTCCAGGTTGCTTCGGGGCTTTGTGTGTGTCTAGAGCTTATATGTTTGTATTGTATAGTTTGTTGAGGCGGGGCCTATCTCGACCCTTATCAGATGTTTTTCTTTGTCTAGAGGCTTTATAGACTATGTAAATTAAAGTGTAGTCATGTCTCGTACTTTAGACATTGTGGCCCCACCGGCCTAGTGATATGCATTTCCTTTTGGCTTGTTATCACTGTTTATTTTCTTAAAGACATGTCAAACATAGAAATCCTTCATAATATGTACAAAAAGCGCATAGACATAGGTTGGTTCTCCCGGGCGTTATCGGCAATGGGTGCCGGTCTGCCCTAACAAGACTTGGGCGCGACAAAAGTGGTATTAGATTGGGTCATCCTATGGAGTCTACAAAGCCATATCTATGTAGAATCTTGTTTATCAATGTGTTGTGCACCACATTTATAAGCTGGAGGCTACGTGGCATTTAGGAGTTATTACTTGCTTTTCATTCTTTTAGATAGTGCCATAGAGCTAAGTGTAATAGGTGCATTCTGTCTAATTCTAAATTATTTTGTACAGTAAGTATGCCAGAAACAAGGCAGAATAAAGGTAAGGGGAAGGGAGTAGAAGTGGTTGTTGGTATACCAAGTCAGGTGAGGCAATGAAATGAGGTTCAACAGGAGTCTTTATCACAAACATCTCCAACTCCTCCAGTTCCTGATGAACTCGAGAGTAGTAAAAATCCCCATAACCACCTATTAATTCTACTGTGTAGGATCTGAGAGATGCAGTCCAACTATTGACCCGTATAGTTGCTGGTCAAGGTCAAAGGCAGGAAGGTCCAGTTATAGGTACAAGTGGTGCAAATAGGGCAGCTGGCACAAGGATATGTGGTTTTCTTAATTTGGACCCTCCATCCTTCACTGGGTCAGATCCTAATGAATACCCGTAGAACTTTATTGATCAGATTCAGCGTACTTTAGATGTTATGCACGTGAGTAGTACAGAAGTTGTTGAGTTAGCGACACATAGGCTGAAGGGTGTGGCTATATTGTGGTATGAAGCCAAGAAGCAATCTAAGGGTATAGGTGCACCTCCAACTACCTGGAAGGAATTCAAAGAGGCATTTCTTGACCATTATTTGCCATTAGAGATCGGAGAGGCCCGCGCAGATCTGTTCTTGAATCTCCACTAAGGGAATATGAGTGTGAGGGAGTATAGTCTCCAATTTAATTCCCTGGCAAGGTATGCTCCTAATGTAGTTACTACCATGGCAGATAGAGTTCATCGATATATAGATAGGTTGGATACGTATCTGGTCAGAGACTGCACCATTGCTTCCTTGAACAAAGATATGGACATTGCGAGGATGCAGGCTTTTACACAAAAATTGGAGGATCAGAGGCAGAGGAGAAGGACACAAGAGTTGGAAAGGGGGCAGGACAAAAGAACGAGATCTACAGGGCAGTTTACACCACCCCAAGGAGAGATTAGGCCTCGGTTTTCTAATAGACCACCTAGGCCATCATCCTCCTACACTGCAGCCAGTGCTCCACCACAATTTCAA
>JAPFFP010063685.1:0-26138 GCA_026153255.1 Solanum medicagineum | reverse complement strand
ATGGTCTTAATTTGACCCAAGGGGTCTTTATATAGACCCCAAACTTTTAAAATTACACTTAAATGCCTCTAGTATAATTATTAACTAATTCGGTCCCAAACTTTCTATTTTAAACCCAATTGAGGACTTCCGAATCTCAACTTAAATGTACACTCTGACTACAATTAAGCACTGTGAACTTACTTCGACTTAATTAATTTACGGGGTCTAACAGTACACTAAAAGAAGATAACCCAATAGAGAAATAGTCTCCATATACAATCATATCTCAGAACCTGGTGTCACGAGTGTAAAGAGCATCTAATAATAAAACTAGTTAAATCAGTACATCTTAGTCTTTGAATAGAAATAAAGACCACAAAACTAAGATAGAATCTAATGGTAGCTCGAAGTACTGAGTCTTACCACTAGATCTGGATAATCAACTGCTCGAACGAATCAACCACGACATGGAAATCCCTGGCTGGAGTCTGTGTGGGGAGAAAGAAGTAGGGGTGAGTGCACATAATATGTACCTAGTAGGTTTAACTGACTGGGAATCAAAAATTGAATAAACTATGAAATAATCTAGGAACGCTTCCCCCTGCAATAGGGAAACCAGTTCGGCATCGGTGCTGCCAATTTATTCAGACTGACGTGAATAAAGTAAACATATAATCTCACACAAGCCAATCCAAAACAACCACAAGTAGTATAATGAGATGGTTTGCAATGTTATGTAATGCAATGTAAGGTCGTATCAAGATCGTCCACAGCCTGTCGTATACACCCCTTTCGAGGTAAGGATCTATACACTAAGGGGACCCATGGGGACCTCACAGGCCATATACCTTAATAACAATATATCAACTACCTTTCCGCCCAAGTTCTCATGGTCAAGGACTCATGATGAGAATCTCAATGTATCAACTACTTTGCCACCCAAGAGCTCGTAGTCAAGGACTCGTGAGACGAATCACCATTCGCATGTTCTCAAAATGTCATGACATGTCGTATGAGGATGCATGCAATCAAGACACAATTATGGAAGAAATATTCCTGAATCACCTTTTGCAAGTTCTCAAAATGTCATGACATGTAGTATGAGGATGCATGCAATCAAGATACAATTATGGAAGAAATATTCCTCTCAATAAGCACAATAAATATCAAAGTTCTCAAACTTTAGCAATTATAATATTCACCCTTTTTCATACAATTGGGATACAATTCTCCTTTAAAATATTTCACCACATCTAATAACTTTATTTTCTCAAGCAAACGATGATCCTCAATATATATCACAATTATCTCCCTTTCTCAACATGTCATATTCACACTAATCTCAATTTAGGATTCACATGCTCTTGAAGCTAACACATAGACAAATATTGCCCTCACACTAGCATCACAATAAGAATTATCAACCAACAAAATAATACGATTCAATCCTATAGGTTATAACATAAGAATATTCAACAATTGAATCTCAATCCCAAAGAAGGATAGTCAAACCTAGTCAATGCCGGAACCGCACTCGACACTTATATCGAATAGACGAATCTTGAATTCAACTCCAAAAATGATAAGTCTCTATCAAGAACTAAATATACACGTAACAAGAAATCAAATGACACATGTATTACTATATGTCCAACCCAGTCCCAAAACCCATCCAATTTTATAGTCAATTCCCAAAAATTCAAGCCTAGGGTTAAGTTTAAGTTCCTCCAAATAACATAACTTTAATGGTATTTAATAACCGATCTCAATTTATCAAAACTAAAATAATAGCATGATAAATATAAGAAATTTCACTGTCAAAACCAAGTTATTACTAACAACTTCCATTGTTAAATCCAATGAGTATTATCTAAATCGTACACCATAAGAAAATTATGTCACTACCAAAGTTGTGAAAAAGAAAAAGATAATAGCCAATACAAGGTCATGAACACATGTAGACACATAATAGCTAATTATCTCCAATTCCTATCATTCTTGTTCACTGTAGTAAAGGGATTTGTCAACTTTAGCAGAAGGATAAATTGGGTAATGCACTGATAACATAAAGGGGTCACATCATACTAATGACAACAA
Organism: Solanum medicagineum; assembly: GCA_026153255.1. NCBI lineage: Eukaryota > Viridiplantae > Streptophyta > Magnoliopsida > Solanales > Solanaceae > Solanum > Solanum medicagineum. Next base: position 24,059 of record JAPFFP010063685.1, on the reverse strand, counting down.
CATTTTCTCACCTGAATAATAAATTCCTAAGCGTGAAGCTACTAGATTTAAGGGTGAAGAAGCTCACCTAGGATTTCAAACTCAGGTCGTTCTGCCAAGTTCCTCTTCGCATGGTGTAATTCATCAAAACCCTTTCTTCCTCTTTTCTAGTTTTACTAGGTTTTAAACTGATTTAATTTAATAAATATGGACGACTAGTATACGATATTATCTTAATTACTAATTTAGTCCACAATTAAGGTAATTGTCTAAAGTTACCCATAAGTTAAACAACCGTAGTATCAAATAGTCCGAAATACGCATTTAATATTCACGAGAAGGATATTTCAAGAAAATATGAGGACTAATTTTTAAAATACCTAATGGATCATTACACTGGGATAGTCTTTAGAAATATATTCCTACACGATCTTCTCTATTCTATATTAATCAAGTTATATACCCTAAAATAATACTATATTTTTATGTTGACCATCTAATTAAGATTGCATGCATCGTTCATAATTTAAGTTGATTAATATGTGTTACTTCATAAATTAAGTGCAAAAATATAACATGTATATTCATAATAGAATTTGAATGAGTAACAAAACTTTGTGTAAAATATTATTTTGATGTTCTTCACTAATTTTTAAGTGCACGGATATATACAGTTACAACAATTATGGCTTCTGCAGCAATGTCAATGCTTATCAAAGAAAAGAAAAGATATGACTTATGATAATCAATGTCAATATACCAGATTCGCATTGTTTTGAACTCTTGGCACAAGCTGCGGCCTTGAATATATTCTAACTATGTAGTTATTTATAATTCTATCTTTCACTTAATATTATAGGAGATAAAGTCGGTTATTTTAATTATACAGAATAAAAAATTGTTAGCTACAAAATTTATCGCAATCTATTGTTAAATAGTATGTAGCTAAAACAATTTTGTATAATTCATAGTTGAAGAAAATTGGAGAATACTTTTATTATTGACTTAAGTTATCCATTGCTAACTTTCAATTTTATTTAATATATGATGTGTGGTATTAATAACAATGTTATAATGAACAAAATTGAGATATAATATACATAATATTAACTAGTCACATAATGTTTATATGGATATCAAGTGGATATATTTTACAATTTGTTATAATAACGGAAAAAGTTAGTTTTTTTTTTATCAACACGTACTCTTAAAAAGCTAAATATTCGGTCCATATGCAGCTAACATTATTTTCTGACAATCCATAGAAAAATAGAATAAGTGATTGATTGTTTTTGTTGTGTGGCCGATGTTATTTGTGCTTAATTCTTTTTTTTTTTTTTTTTGGTTATAGTTATATGATAAGCAATTGCTTAATAACAATATTATTATGTATAGATAAAATTTAGAGAATATGGATAAAATTTAGAGAATATATGTTAAATTAACTATTTGCACAATGTATGATAAAATTTAATTTTAATTGTTGATTTTTTGATATAATTATGCAGTTGTATGTGATGAATACAATGAACTCTTAACAATGAATGCTTAAGAAAATTGAGCTTATCTTTGCTTGAAAAGGCTACTTGGTGAAAAGATTGTGGAACAAGTATGGCAATTTATATGGATAGAAAGAATACAAAGAGAGACACTACAAAGAACTCTCAAATTGCCAACGAATTTTAATAACAACTCAAATTAGTTAGTATATTCACAACAAATTACTAACAAATTTGTAACCAAACTGGTTTTCAGAATTTAGCAACGAACTTCTTATGTATTGCAAACCAAAATGTTACTAACAAAATATTTTAGTTGGTAAATTTGACAGGAAAAAATGGCGCCTAATTTAGCAACTTTTTACCAACGGGTTACCAACTTAAATATTACTAACAGACAACATTTGTTGGTAACATTACCAACAAAGTATATATCAATTGGTAAATATAATTTAAAAAAATATTATTAACTGATTCATAATGACTTACCAATCAATCATTTACCAACTATAAGATTTGTTGCTAATTTTACCAACCAATTAAAAATGCGTTGGTAAACTACTAATGGATTGATTTTTGTTGGTAAACTTGCCAACAAATATTTAGTTGGTTGGAATTTTTTATCAACAAATAAAAATTGTAGTTGATAAATTACTAACATGTCAACAATAGTTGGTAAAATACCAATCAATTTTTTAGTCCGTTGGTAAAATTTACCAACATATCCATCTTTGGTTGGTAATATTACGTATCAGTGACAAATCAGTTGACAATCACCACAAACTAGGATAAGATTTGTTGGTTAATTATTATATTACCAATTGTTATTGGAATAGTTGATAAATTTATGAATTTAGAGGTTAAATTGATTGATATTAAATTAACCGCTATTACTAAAACATATATATGTTAAATTATGCTAAATCAATTTAGGCATAATTAATGCATAAAGTAGTCCTTTAACTTGGTTTCAAATCACTAGTTGGAACTTCAACTTTCAAATGTACAAACAAACACTCCAACTAACTAGTTTTTAATCATTTAAGTACAGTCATCCAACAGCCAAAACACGTGACATACAACCACGATGACATGTATTTTATGTTCAATCCTACAATGCCATGTTATTAACATTATTTCACCTATTTACAATTTTTTTTAAAAAAAAGAAAAGTAAAAGAAACGTTTGCGATTAGCCAAAATAAATTTATTTTACAAAAAATAAATTTTTAAAATTTAATTTTTACTGCACCTTGACCCTCATCCTCCTGCCCCTCCATGCTCCCCCTGACAGCACCCCCACCCTACAAAAAATTAAAAGTTTATTTCTACAAAAAATTTAAATTTTGAAAATTTTAATTTTTTGCTCCATCTCGCCCCCACCCCTATAACACCCTGTATAATTACCGAAATACCCCTAGAACGTAATAGTATGCAAAATGCGTCTTTCCAAGCTCCGATGAGAAATTCGAGACCGGATTTGTGATCAGCGCGAAAAATTCAGTGGGAAAATGGTCTGGACCCGATTTAAGAGAAATCAGGTCGAAAAATATTTTTCGCTAATTAATGTTGAAATACTGTTGATCCGCGCCCCTGGTGCGATGCAAAGGGAGCAGGAGTAATACTTTGATTTTTTTTATTTTTCGATGGGAATTTGAGATTTTTGATAATTCGCGAAATGTACTGGCCGGCGCCCCTGGCGCGTCACGGACCAGTAAAATATTTATGATGTTTTCTCTTTTAAATTCGAGAAGGGTATTTTGGGTATTCCCAACCCATTTTAAGTATTAATTTCATACGAAGGGTTTTAAAAAACCAGTTTCTCGTAAGTTCTAAGCGTAAGTTTTGATAGAGCAAGCAAGAAAGAGCCTACGGATTGGAAGTAGGAGTCCAAATTTTTGTTGAGGATTAGTACAATCTTCATCCTAGGTATGTAAAGGCTACCCAAAACATGAGATTATTCTCCCATGTGCTCCGAAGAATGTAGTAGGTTGATAGTTAATAGTTGATAGGTCTTGTTTGCAATTCTTGAAGATTTTGTTGAAAGTTAGCTGTAATTCATATATATTATCTTAAATTGATGATCATCATAACTTTAGTTATTTGTTTAACTGATTAATTGAATTATTATATAAACTATACATGTTTAATTGTCAAATATTGCTTGAGTGAACCTAGGGGATGATATATAGAACCTGGGCTACGTATATATGTTTGATTGTTGTGGTCTGAGTGTTGAATTGAGTAAGTGTTGAGGATAATGTTGCTGAAACTGATTGAGAGAGAGATCCTCAAAGGTACTTTAGAGATAGAACTTAGAACTTTAATAATGCTCTTAATCCCTTGAATCGATAGATGACTAGATGAGTGGAGGTTCTTGTCTGAGGGAGGTCAGTTGTATAACTATCCTTCAGTTGATAGACTTATGAGCATATCAAGTCCTGGGAGGAGTATTAGCACTGAAATAGGTAAGAGTGAGTCCCATTCGCACTCATTAACTACGTGGCCAACATAGGAGAAGATTGGACCATGAAAACAGATGTTTCCTTTGTCCCGCAGAGGACTTGATAGACTTTTGGGATCCCCAGATAGAATCATCCTTTACCCTGATGACATCTGATGTTTACGCTCCAATAAGAAAGCGGTCATTTTCAGGAATTAACCTGACCAATGGTTAGGGTGACTCCACATGGAATGCAGGGCTTGACTACAAGACTTCACTACTAATCATTTCAAGCATCAATAACTAAAATCTCTAAATGGAGGGGTTTTTTGTGATTCAAAAACAAAAGTAAAATTACGACTATACTACTACACTGGAAAATACTCAAGTTTAGGGACAAATTGGGAATTGTGTTCCCCATGGTTCATTGACTTGAATACCCTAGGTAACATAACCACAATTGAAGATTAGCATGCAAGACGGTAACTTAGGTTCTTCCAGCCCTCTTGTGAAGGTGAAGGTCTAATTTCACCATGGCACTTGGTCAGCAACCATGGTGTGCCAACTAACCATTACCAATTGTCCCAGTCAACCTCCCATTGGTCAGGTTCGGTTGATTAGACAAGAAGAGATCGACCGAATCCTGTCATCTACTTTCCTTTTCCTATTCGTCACTACCTTGGTCGGGATCGTGATAGTAGACAGGGTTTGGTGTTGGGCACCACCAAACAACAATCATAATGAAGGGAAATAGACAATACATGCAAAGCCCCAATCATAAAAATGCAATAAATTTAGGTTATCTCAAGTCAACTTCCCATGGTTCCCACAACCCAAAGTTGTGGGTGCTTAACTACACATGGCTAAGGCAAAACAAGCAAAAATGCACATACAAGACATAAATGAGAGTTTTACCAACAACAATGAAGCAAGTAAGGAATACAAGTTGCAAACCCACAAGCTTGATTGATCAACAATGAGTACAAGGCAAGATTTGCAATCCCCAAAATGTGTTTTCCAAGAGAAAACAATAAACAAATCTAAAACCTAAAAAAGTTTCAAAAGTTGATTGTAAAATGTCTCCTGGTCGAACTCTTTTCTAAAATCCTAACATAAACTATATATAGTATTTACAAAATAACCCTAGAATTTATACAAATAAGATAGCTGGCAGTTGATAAGACTTGCAGGCACGACTCATAGGATGACCTATGAGTTGTAGTTGGGGTCTCATATCAAGATCTTGGCATCTTTGACTAAACTGGTACGACCCATAGGTACAAGTCATTGCTTGAGGTATAACTCGTATGTTCCTCTCGTAGTCTTGGTCTTCAGTTTTGGGTCCAACATATTGGTTCTCTGGTTCCTGCTATGAGTCCACCTATACGAGTCATAGTGAAACTTATGACTCGTAGGATGTCCTCGTGAGGGTGACCTCCACTTAGCATATTTCTGAATGTTTGGTCTCTAATTCTTTCTATGACACACCCTACGAGTCGTAGCTTAGGCTACGACTCGTAAGTGTGCTTGTATGTCCTAAGCTTCAGCAAAATCTGCAACTTTTCTTTAAAATCATGCCAACCTAACTTTTCTGAAAGAAAAACACAAAAAAAAAATAAAATGTCGCATTATGAACTCACAAAATTCCTTATTTTAGGCATCACATGTGCTGTATTTTGACAGCACATCAACACCCTCAACATAGAAGTGTTGCTTGTACTCAAGCGATGACTCGATTTGCGCTGACAAAGAGAAACACATAGCAGTTATACTAATGCATATGCCAGAACTCCTTTGATTCAGGTACCTGACTACTATTTTTAGAACAGCACTACAAAGTTATTATGCAAACAAAAACATAATGAGATACCTGGCAATTCAATTATGACAAGCTAAGGAGCATCAACCGTCCACAATCACTGGTACAGTCTTATGCTAGTCAAGTAGTGCAAATGCCCTCACAAGAAAGAAGTCCCTCATACTCAGTCAAAAGCATTTAGAACTCAGGCACTAAGGAAGCATTCTCACTCTCACAATTGAAATTCAATACATACTGACTAACACCATAGGCTTAGTGACTAAAAGCTATCCTTGAACCATGTTTACCAACACTTTTTTCTTTAATATTCCAACCCTTTGTTTTATAAATCTACCCTTATTCTCCTATTTTGAACATTTCTCAAGTGTTTTCTTTCCCTTTTTCAGCTGTATCTCGATTTCAAACTCATTTTTTCTACTTTTTCTCAACTCAAGGCACTTTTCTTTTGTTTTTCTTCACTCTGTTATTGCTTTTTCATTTCTTTTTTGATTTCCCAACTAACCACCTTATTATTACTTTACCACAATAAGGGTCACCCTCAACTTAGGCTTTTAGCCTGACGTGAAGTACCAATATCTATTCCTCACACCACGGCCACAACTTGTAGCCACCCTCAACTTAGGCTTTTAGTCTCAATTAAGGTTCACATGTCCAAGGATAGACTAGGGCCAATATTAAGGTATTTCATCAAACAACGTTAAGCTAGCAAGGTATCAAGAAAGAATGAGTACATGAGAAGCTCAAAAATTTGGAACAAGGGGATTCACTCACTCATCAGGTGGGTCATTTAAGCTAAAAGTGGGTTCACTCAAAGAATAAAGGCCTAAAATCCTTTCCATATTCACCACATAAAAGATGTATGAATGCATCAACAACTACAATCTCAAAAATTTTGAGGGTACCTAATTTTTCATCAAAACTTTAAAAATATATCGAAAAATTATGTATATACCAATTGATAAAACTACTATGAATTTAAACATTATCTACACTACCTAAACATGCCGGTTCAATAGAAAAGTAAACATCTACAAGGAAAAAGAATCACGACAAGAAAACCTTGGGAATAAAAATAGGGGAAGTTATGGACTTGAGGCTAGTCAGACTTCACCTTAATCCATAACTACCTACACCCCACCAAAATAGGATACTTTGTCCTCAAAGTGAAGACAAGAATGAAAACAAAACACGATAATACTGAAATATATACATATATACCTTAAAAACCAAAAAGTAACATCTAAAGTATAAGTAAAAATAACATCCAAACTAGAAATATTTAAACATGGCCAAACATCAACATAATAAAAAGATTTTCTAATAAGAGAACAAAATATCCATCATGATAAAATAAAAACTAGGGTCAAAAGAAGTCAAACATCATGGTGCATTAGGCATTAGTCTCTGGCTAGTCTGTGGGGTCCTGGGGCATCAACACCTCTGCAGCAGTACCAGAAGTACCCTCTCCATGTGAGGTGTGCTGCTGCCACACTCTCTGAATAGCCGCTAATAATAGCGACTCCTGCACCACCTCCTCTGGTATGGGCTCCTACTCTTGTATCGACCTCTTCGAGGTCGGCTCTGGGTCATCACTATGCTCAAGGGGCCTCTTCCCACGGATGTCTGGACGGTCGGCTAGCCACTCGAATGCCTCATCGTCTACTGGTACCACCTCCAGGGCTACACCAAGAGCTGCTAACATTTGTAATAATTCGGCCTTGAACTTGGCTAACTCCTCAATCACAGCACTTGTGTCAGTGGGCCTAGCTCCCTCAACTCATCTCTGGACTCTGACCTTGAAAGCATCAAACCGAGCAAGCACAGCCCTAACTCTCTCATCTACCAGATCACGGGTGAATGCCTTCATCCTCTTCTTGGGGTCCAGTATAGTCTGGTCAACCCATCGCCAGACCCGTGCTGATAAAGCGTGAAGCCTGGACTCCATCGTAGCCACCCTACGTAACAATGCCTAAAAAGCAATAACAAAAATAATAGAATCAACCTGTAACAAAGCTGTTGCTGGTGCCGAAGTGCTGGAGGATAGTGTGGACTCAATCTCCACAGCTGGCGTGGCTCTGTAGCAACTGGAGTAGTGCCAGTAGTGGCTAGAGGTGTACTCTAAGTCGAAGGATCTACTGGGAATTGCTTTGAAAGAGGAGGAGTCTTCTTGTGGTAAGGCCACTGGGTTCTCGTTAGCCTTTATTAGGTTGGCATCCATGGTGCGTGTGGCCTCTACATGAGGGTCCCAGTGGGGGTCAATAGGAAAACTTGCTGCACTGCATAATCAATGAATCAGAACTGGAAATGGCAGTGAGGTGTTTGTCTGAGCTGCAGCCTCGTGAATCTGCTCAGAAATAATCCAGGCCCAATCTATAGCATAACCAGCTAGAATGCTGGCCAACAACACTGCTCTCTCTAGGGTGATCACATTATAAGTAAAGGTCGGTCTAATGCGCCAATGGATAATGGACCACCAAAACTTGGCCCGGAATGAGAGGTGGGATTTCATAATTGGATCTGCGTGGTTTGTGACCCATGTTGGCTCGACACACGCCTCACAACTAGCAATCCACTGCAGAAGCTCTGACTAGCCCTGATGTCATTCCCAATCACCGCTCTCCTCATTTTATTAATACAACCATCATACTCTGCGATAGACTGAGGTACTCGGTATGTGTGTCCAAACTGAACTCGTCGGATCGTCTCCTCCGAAATATAAACCTTCTTGCCCTGGACTGTCACCATCCGTAGCCTCGGCTGCTCAATTGGCTTCTTATTCTTCGGCAACCCCCGATGGAATGTAGCAAGATACATCGCATAGAACCCGTGGACTATGTAAGGGGCATATTTTCCCAACTGCAGTGTGGTCTATCATAGTCCGTGCTCATCCAACCCATGATCCAGTCTGGGCACTCTTTAAATCCGTAGGCATTCAATTTGGACTCCACATGAATCTAATAGACCAATTTGCTTTGCCCTTTTGCTCTAACCCCTCATCATAAATTTCTTTCTACCTACAACACACCATCTACGGTTGGCTAGGGGTTGGGACTGGACTTCCTCCTGGTAGGCCTGAGAGGTGCTCTCCGACTCCGACTCTGAACCTGAGTGTGAGGGGGTCATTTGAGGTAGGCTGTTATCTGACTTGTCCCGGTTACTCTGTTGTTCCTCGTCTTTAGACTGGGAGAAATAGCTAACTTCCATGGGCATTTGTGCTGCAAGCGCCTGGGTCTGGGATCTATTGTTTTCAGGGTCTACCCTGACTGCAGACTTCCACAGAGCCTTCAGATTCCTCAGTCTCGGAGGATTCATCTCTCAACCTTCATTGGAGAGTTTGAATTGCCCTTTTTTTAGGGCATTTTATCTTCAAACCAACCAAATAGCAACATATAAGTCCAAGATGTTTGATCCACTAAAACACATAACAAAGGAGAAGAAGCAAAAACAAATCAACAACAAATATCACTCATGAAACTGCAGGTTAACAGGTACAAGGGAAGTTACGACTCATAGGATAATCTACGAGACGTACACTATCTTGTAGAACCACAAATCCCGTACAATGCTTTCTGATCTCAGATACGAGGCACAATTACAACTCGTAGGGGAACTAATGAGTCGTAGTGTGGGCTCATACCTATTTTCAGAAACATTTTTCAGAACTCAAATAAGCTTACAAGACCCTCATTACAAGTCGTAGCAGGCACTACAAGTCGTATGTGAGTCTCGTATGAGAAACTTAAAGGAACCACAGATGACCGATGCTTGTTACTAGGGACCACTACAACTCATATAAGGACTTACGTGTCGTAGGAGTGCCTCACAGCAGACTGTAGAAGGCATATGTGGTGCCTAAAATTTTCCATGCAAAGCACCAATGAAACACACACTGATAATGTTAAATACTTGGCACATAAGCAAAACCTCAATAACATTCGAAATTTAGAACAACCATAATCCCCAAGAATCAAATTCATTTCAACAGTACGTCAAAACATACCAAAAATAAAATACTTTCGAATCTCACACATGATATCAACAGGATATTCAATAGAAATGCAATTGTAATTCAGATCATTTCAATCAAGTCCAACAAGTTAAAACATATGAAATACACCCACACGTCCTAAATTCCAATTTTTAAAAACAATGTAAACCATGAGTGGGCACAGTCACACATTATATTCCATTAATCATAATTATCTCATTCACAATCATTCACTCAAGAATTCTAAAAGGATTTTGATTCACAACTCATCTCTTCAAAACATAAAAACCCTAGGTTGCAAATCAAGACCAAACAATTACCACATGGCATGATTATAAATGATTTCCCCAAGAATATACTCATATAAAGAATAAGCTCACCATAAAAGGGTGTCAAATTTAACCACGGAGCTTACCAATCGATTGGAGAAGTTAATCAAATCAAGGGAAATGAAAAACCACAACAAAAACCCTAGAAATAGTGACTTCAACGAAAAGTGCGTAGGTAGCCGTGGGTATGATCGAAAAGGTTTTTATGGTTTACTGTCCTTAGTCATTTTAAGAAATGGAGTTTGGGGGTCAATTTTTATTTTAACCCCCTTTTAAATGACACCGGGTTAGAATCTTTAAAACAGTAGATCGGGGCTATGAGACCCCGACTATGAGTCGTAGGCTGTCCTACGACTCATAAGTCCCAATTCCATAGCAAACCCATCACTTTCAAAAATTCAGAGTCCACACCTAAACACTATGAACCCCTCTTATAACTCGTAAAACACTCTATGAATTGTAAGGTTGGCTCATAGTGTATGTGCTAACTTCGGATGCTTACTGATTCCCTCTACAATGCTTGACGATGAGTCGTAGTGAAGACTACGACTCATAGGCCTGATTGTAGAGGCTGCTCCAAGTGTCATTTTTCATATCTTCAGTTCTTCAATTTTCACCTGCAAATCAAATCTCAAAATACAACAATTCCAAAAATATTACAACTGTACCGATGTCTTTCAGCAAAAAAACAAACTCACACCTTCTACCTAAGAATCTAAACTACCAAAAACAGTTAAAAGAAGCCAACAATTATCAATAATGCTTGGGTTGCCTCCCAAGAAATGCCTTGTCTAACGTCATGGCTCGACTTTGTCATCATCTTTCATCAACTATCATCAAGGGCCCACACCTCACACTTGCACTCATCCGGGTGTTTCATGGATTTGCGAATATCGAACACAACCTCTGTATCATTAACTCTAAACCATAGTTGACCTGAATCTATATCCATTAGGGCTCTCCCAGTGGCCAGAAATGGTCTCCCCAAGATAATGGGCACCTCAAAATCAACTTCGTAGTCAAGGATCACAAAATCAACTTTGTAGTCAAGGATCACAAAATCAGCGGGAAAGATGAATTTATCAACTTTAACAAACACATCCAAAAGGATTCCCTCTGATTTTTTAATGGTTCAATCTGGCATAAGCAACCTTATTCTTGTCAGGGTAGGGGTACCAAGGCCAAGGTTTTTGAATACAGTAAGAGGCATTAGATTGATGCTTGCTCCTAGATCACAAAATCCCTTGCAAACTCAATATCACCAATGGTACAAGGGATGGTGAATCACTGGGGTCCTCTCGCTTTTGGACAAGGCATTTGGTCATAATCACACTACATTATTAGAGTTCTTGCGAGACCTCTTGGCTCAAAGTGCATTTCTTGGTCACCAAATCCTTCATATACTTGGCATATCTGGGCATTTTCTCCAAAGATTCTAGAAGGGGATGTTGATGGAGAGTAGCTTCAACATTGAGAGAAATTTTTTGAATTTACCCCCCTCTTCCTTTTTCTTAAGCCTTTGAGGGAAAGGAGAGGGTTTGGGATTAGATTTCAATTTCTCGTGCTCCCTTGCCTCTTCCTGTTGCATCCTAACAACCTTTGGATCATCTCTTTCAACCATGACTTCACCACCAAGACCCTTCTCATCAACATTATCCATAAGTGCCGGCATAGGGGGATCTATGGTGCTTTTGCCACTCCTAGTCATCACCGCTATGCAATGCCCTTCGTTTTTAGGATTTTAAACAGTATTGCTTGGCAAGGTACCCTTTTGGCATTGGTTCAACTATGAAGAAAGTTGTCCAAATTGCTGTTCAAGTTGTTTAATAGCCACTGAGTGAGACTCTATGTTTTGGTCAGTACTTGAAATATCCACTTTCATTCCCCTTAAAGTCTCATCTTGGTGATCGGCTCGCTTCAGCAACTTTTCAAACATTTCTTCAATACTAGAGTTGCTTGATCTGGCATCACAATTGTGAGTGGCACATAAGGACTATTCCTATAGCTCTCTCTTCTTCCCCACTCGTCGTCTAGCACACTATCTCTCTCTCTCATAGTATGTGTACCGGTTGTGTCTATACACCCTATCACGATTAAAGTTCTGACCTTGATTCCCGCCCCATAACGGTTGAAGTTCTGACCTTGATTCCCGGACCCTTGTATCTAATAATCCGAATTGGACCCTTGGGGATTGTTCTAGAAACCCGCCGCTTGGTTGCTTACAAAACATGTATCCTCATCAAAGAATGGATCCTCATAGGTAGGAGCCTTCGGAGGTAGGTGAGTGACCACCTTGACACTTGCTTGATTTTGCTTTAGAACCAAGTCCATACTTGTGCGAAGTTGAGTAAGTTGCTCCATGATCTCTTCGTTTTCCTTTGCTTTCTCATTATTGGTGTTAACTGCACAAGAAAGTTGCATCATACCTCACTTTCGGTGAACCCATGCTCTATTTGTTTTGACCACTTGCTCTATCCTTGCGGCTATCAAGGCAAACGGTTGGTCTAGGAACATGCCTCCCATGATTGTGTCGGCACAAGCTTGACTATTCTCAACAAGCGCCCGATAGAAAATCTCAACCAAGGAATCATCAACAATCTTGTTATCAGGGACCTTCCTCAAGCATTTATTAAACCTCTCTCATGTTGTGCTAATAGAATCACCGGGCAATTTCTCAAAGTTGTTGATTTGGTGCTTGAGGTTCAACTTCTTAGATCTTGGGAAATATCATTCAAGGAATACTCTCTAAAACTCATCTCAACTTGTGATAGTACCCAGAGCAAGCTCGGACAGCCATACATAAATGATCGTGGAAACACTCTTAAACCCACGACATCAATAGAAAGGTTTTGTGTCCCCACGACACTCTTGCAAACAAATACCATATTCTGGAGATGACGGTGGGGATCCTCTAAAAGTAGCCCTGTGAATAGTCCATGGATTTAGAGCATTTGGAGCAATCCACTCAATAAAGTGAACTTAGCATCTGTCGGTAAAGGATGCAGTACTATAGCATCGGTAACATCCATAGCCATAGGGTTCAATCATTATTGATTCCATCCATAAGCGTTTTCATTGAAGTCCATGAGTTGTGGCTTGTTACCCCTTTGTTACGGAGTCTCTTCTCTACCGATATCCCCATTCGTATTCATATCCTCCTTAACCTCGATATCCTCATTCACTTGAGCCATTCTTCTTGGTAGTCAATGGATCTCCAAGTTAAGTGGAGCTTAGGGATTGCCTTGGCTCCTTGTGTTGGGCATACAACCTAGTACACCCTGCAAATAAAATCAAACAACAAAATCGAAAACAAAAGTAAGATACATGAGACTCTAGAAATCAGTACTAGAAATAACTAATGGTGAAATCAAATCAAAACCTAGTCATATTCCCAGCGACAGCACCATGATTTTTGACATCTGATTTTCACGCTCCAATAAGAATGCGATTATTGTCAATAATTAAGCTAATCAAAGGTTAGGGTCAAATCCACTGCGAATACAGGGTTTGAATACAAGACTTCACTAGTAATCACTTCAAGCATCAATAACTAAAATCTCTAAGTAGGGGGGTGGTTGGTGATTCAAAAACAAAAGAAAAATTACGACTATACTACTATGCATGAAAACACTCAATTTTAGGGACAACTTGGGAATTGTGTTCCCTATGGTTCGTTGAATTGACCATCCTAGGTAACATAACTACAATTGAAGATTAGCATGCAGGATGACAACTTAGGTTCTTCCAGCCCTCTTACGAAAGTAAAGGTCAAATTTCACCATGACGCTTGGTTGGCAACCATGGTGTGCCAACTAACCCTTACCAGTTGTCCTAGTCAACCTCCCCTTGGTCAGGTTCAGTTGATTAGACGAGAAGACATTGATCGAATCCTGTCATCAACTTCCCTTTTCCTATTCGTCACTACCTTGATCGGGATTGTGATAGTAGGCGGGGTTTGGTGTTGGCCACCACCAAACAACAATCATAATGAAGGAAAATATACAATACATGCAAAACCGCAATCATAGAAATGCAATAAACCTAGGTTATCTCAAGTCAACTACCCATGGTTCCCAAAAATGCACATACAAGATATAAATGAGAGTTTTACCAACAACAATAACTGGTTCTTCCCACATGAACTTAGGGAAGCTAAGTTGGTGAAATTTATGAATTTGAGACAAGAGTCTATGAGTGTGAGGTATTATGCCCTCAAGTTCAACTAACTTTTAAAATATGATCAACATTTGGTGGCCAACTCAAGGTCTAGGATGAACAAATTGGTGATGGGTGTTTCCGACTTGGTTAGTGAGGAGTACCAGTCTATCATGTTGATTAGTGACTTGGACTTGTCACATTTGATGACCTATGATGGACAAATGGAGGAGGAGAAATTGAGAAAGAGGAGGGGTCATGAGGCCAAGAGGGCCCATTTTGAGGGGAAGTTCCAAAAGGGTGGCCGATTCCATCAAGGCCAATGGTCCTCTCATAAGAGGGTTGCCAATGATTTTCTGAGGGCCCGAGGTGTTGGAGGTGTGTTTCCTAGTGGTGGGTGTCAAAAATATGGTAGGGGTCATGGTGGCCCATGCTTGAGGGACACAAATACTTGTTGTGGTTTTGGGGAGGTTGGGCATAAGGTGATGGATTGCCCATGAAATTGCAACAAGTGTAAGGACGTTCGTCCACAAGGTGCTAATGTGGTTCCTTTGGGAAGAGGTGGTCCAAAAGGTGGTTCCCCAAGGCACAATTAGTTTTATGCTCTACATGGGTGGCAAGGGGTTGAGGATGTTCCCGATGCATTACCGATACGTTGAAAATCTTTGATTTTGATGTGCATGTAATGATTAATCCTGGTGCCACACTTTCATTTGTTACCCCTTTTATTGCCAAAAAGTTCTATAGTGACCCCGAGTTATTGTGTGAGTCATATGAGGTATCTACTCCTATCAGTACATCTATTGTTGCTAGGAAGGTCTCTAGAAATTATCCCATTTGCATCATACTTAAAATTATTTCCTTGTGATCTTGTTGAGTTAGATGTGGTTGATTTTTATGTCATTCTTGGGATGGATTTGTTGCATGCATACTATGCCTTTATTGATTGTAGAACCCCTAGGGTCAAGTTTCAATTCCCAAATGAACCCGTCTTTGAGTGGGAAAGTCATGATGTGGTGGTTAAGGGTAGGTTCATCTCTTGTATTAACGTCCGTAAGGTGATATCCAAGGGGTGTCTTTATCAACTTGTGAGGGTTAGGGATGTGGGGTCCAAGGTCCTTTCCATGGAGTCAGTTTCGGTTGCAAATGAGTTCCTTGATTTATTTCCAAATGATCTTCTCGGTGTTCCTCCTGAAAGGGAAATAAATTTTGGTACAAATCTCCTTCCCGATACTACACCCATTTCTATTCCTTCTTACCATATGGCCCCGGTGGAGTTGAAGGAGTTGAAGGAACAATTGAGGGACTTATTAGAGAAGGGATTTATTAGGCCTAGCTAATCACGTTGGGGTGCACCGGTGTTGTTTGTAAAAAAGAAGGATGGGTCCCCTCAGAATGTGTATTGACTATCAATAACTTAATAGGGTCACCATCATGAACAGGTATCCTCTTCCAAGGATTGATTATTTGTTTGACCAAATGCAAAGAGATAGGCATTTCTCTAAGATTGATCTTCAGTTCGAGTATCATTCAGTGAAGGTGAGGGAGTGAGATTTTCCCAAGACAACCTTTCAGACAGGCTATGGGCATTATATGTTTGTTGTGATGTCTTTCGGGTTGACCAATGCACCGGCCATCATCATGGACCTTATGAATAGGGTCTTTAGACCCTACCTTGATTCATTTGTTGTGGTATTCATTGATGATATTTTGATCTATTCTCGTGGTGAGTAGAAGTATATGGCTCTTTTGAGGGTTGTGTTGCAAAGATTAAGGGAAGAGAAGTTATATTCTAAGTATGAGAAGCGTGTATTTTTGTTGAGGGAGGTTTCCTTCCTAGGACATGTGGTGTCAGGGGATGGCTTTAAGGTGGATCCTAAGAAGACGGATATGACTAGAAATTGCCCTAGACCATTGACCCCGTCCGATATTAGGATTCTTGGGCTTAGTGGGTTATTATCGGAGATTTGTGAATGGGTTGTCTTATATTGCCTCTCGCATGACTAAATCGACTCAAAAGAAGGCCAAGTTTGTGTGGACCGATGAGTGTGAGAGGAGCTTCATAACATTGAAAGATAATCTTGTGTCAATTCCTATTTTGTCACTATCAGAAGGGCTAGAGGGATTTGTTGTGTATTGTGATGCTTCTAGTGTTGGTTTGGGTTGTGTTCTAATGCAAACAGGTAAGGTTATGGTCTATGCTTCTAGGAAACACAAGGTGCATAAAAAGAACTACCCTACCCATTATCTTGAATTGGCCGCCATAGTATTTGCGTTAAAGATTTGGCATCATTACTTGTATGTGGCGTATGTTTGAGGTGTTCACCGATCATAAGAGTCTCCAATGTGTCTTCACTCAAAATATTTAAACTTGAGGCAAAGGAGATTTTTACAACTTCTTAAGTATTATGATTTGAGTGTGCATTATCATTGGGGTAAGGCTAATATGGTGGTGGATGCTTTGAGTAGGGTATCTATGTGTAGGCTAGGTCATGTTGATGGTGGTGATAAGGAGGTGGCTCAAGAGGTCCATCATTTGGCTAGATTGGAAGTTAGGTTGGGAGAAGTGGGTAATAGTGGTGTTGTTGTTGAGGGTATTAAATCTTCAATAGTTTAGGAGGTGAAAGCTAAGCAAGATCTTGACCCCTCCTTGTTTGAATCGAAGGCCTTGGTTAGTGATGGGAAAGTGGAGGTTTTCTCCCAAGGGGGAGACGATACCCTTAGATGCCAAGGTAGGCTATGTGTGCATTGTGTTGATGGCTTGAGAGAGAGAATTCTTGACGAGGCTCATGGTTCTTACTATTCTATTCACCCCGTTTCTACTAAAATGAATATAGATTTGAGAGTGTTGTATAGGTGGGGAGGCATGAAAAAAGACATTGCCAAATTTGTGTCTAGTTGCCATAGTTGTCAACAAGTCAAAGCCGAACATCAATGGTCGGGTTGCCTAACCCAAGACATAGAGGTTCCTACTTGGAAGTGGTAAGAAATTAATATGGACTTTGTAGTTGGGATGCCCAAGACTAGGAAGGGTTTTGATTCAATCTGGGTTGTGGTTGATAAGATGCTTAAATCAGCTCACTTTCTATCGGTCAAGACCACATATGGGGCTAAAGAGTATGCTAGGTTGTCTATCCATGACTTGTTGGGATTGTTGGGGTTTCTTTATCCATCATATCAGATTGTGGAGATCAATTTACTTCAAATTTTGGTCTTACCAAAGGGGTCTAGGTACAAACGATAAACTTAGTACGGCCCAAAAAGTGCCCGAAAATATGCCTTGGAAGTGACCAGAATCATAATTTCCATATATCTTAGAATTCGTGCATGATATCAAAAATCTGACTCGTATTCATGATCAGGTGGTCAAATTGAGTGGATATGGGTCTAACCATGATTTAAGAGCAAACACTTAGCAACTTCATTTTTTGTAATTTTCCTTATCCAGAATCGATCTGTGACAGCGCTGCGATGTGCAGCTATTGCAGACATGTATTAGTTTTGCCTCCGTGACATGTCCGCATCGCGGACCAGATGTAGACCTGTGTAATTTGTTGCGAACGATTTTTTATCTTGGTCCAAGGGTTTTTGGTCTTGGGCCTAAGTGTTCCCATGCATGAAAACACCTATACTTAACCATATTTCACCCTCATATCATTCAATACATTTTGCCGATACTCATTCAAACACTTAGCCAATATTTCATCTCCTAGATTTAAGTCTTAAACTTATCCGGATTTCAAGGTTCTCATTCAAGCTTCAAGTCTCCATCTCCAATCTTCATCAAGCTTTTCTCCAAAGCTAAGGTATGTGGGTTTCTTTCATGGGTTCCTTGCACCCATGATGTCCAAGCTTCCTTTTCATAAAAATTGCATGATTTAAACTTGATTTACACATAGGTCTTATTTATTATGAAATTCACTGCACACTATATTGGGGTTTATGAAATTATGACTGATTTACTATGTTTTGGGCTATGAATCTAAGATTTATCGTGAGATTTGATGAAGAGTTTTGATGTATATTACTTGAGTGTGTTACCAAGTATCCATTGATGGTTTTACATTGGATTTTCTCGCGTGAAACCCTCTTGAATTGCATGGTTTTACACTAACTCTACACACCCGCCAAGTGTTTGGTAAAATGTCTAGTTATGGATTCTTGAGGAATTGAAGGTCCAATGCATGTCTTATGAGTTGATTGACTTTATGATGATAAAAGGAAGGTTTATATATGATGATTATATGATGAAGAAAGGAATGTATGTTTATGAGGATGAAAGGAATGTATGAATATGATATTATCTATATAGTGTTTGGGATGACCAAGCCTCCCTTGGGAGGTTATAGGCCCAGGTAACCTTGTTGAGGAGTTTGTACCTCGATCACCTCGCTCGGGAGGTGGCAGGCTTGTGCAACCTTGTTAGGGGTTTGTACCTCGATCACCTCGCTCGGGAGGTGGCAGGCTTGTGCAACCTTGTTAGGGGTTTGTACCCATCAAACTTGTTAGGGGGTTTGTACTCAATCAACCTAGTTGGGGGGTTTGTACCTCATGCACCTCTCCAAGGAGGTGGTAGGCCTTGGATTGCACTTAAAATGGTCACTCCTTACACATGTATTATGTTCTATATAAGCATGATTTCACTTCAAGTATCATTCGTACATACTATATTGCTATATGTCTATTCATTGTCCATGATATGCATTTTGATTATGTTGCCTATGTGTTGTTGCATTGCATCCTACATAGTGCATTCAAATATTCTAGCACATACTCTATGCCTACATTATTTCACCATGTAGGAACTGAAGCCCCACTTGAGCATCTTCATCCACGTGGCTAGTATGCTTCCACTCAAGCATGTTGGTGAGTCCTCCATTTCTTGGACGTTGCTTATTATCTCTTATTATGTTCTAGAGCTACCTTTATTTAATGTAAATGTTGACTATGAGGGTGAGCCGGGTTGCTTGTCTTGCACCCTGCTCTTATCTATGTATTAGAGATGATGTTTGATATGTCATGTATAAAGTTATGAGCATCGACTCTCTCTTGACTCTTATTGTTATTTCTACTCTTTTGTTGCTATTTTATTACTTTCGCTACCAAGGATGTGTAATGATGTTCTAAGAAGCTTGCTTAGGGTCCCTTCGGGTTCCCCTTGTGCCGTATCACGTCTAGGCCCTTGGCTTGGATTGTGATAGAAGATGAATTTCTTAAGGATTATGATATAAGTGTGTGCTATCATCCCAGTAAGACTAATATGGTAGTGCTAGGGTGTTGATGGGTAGCCTAGCTCATGTTGATGATGGTAGCAAAGGGGTGGCTAGGGAAGTCCATTAGTTGGCTAGATTGGGGGTTAGGTTGGAAGAAGTTGATGATGGGTGTATTGTTGTTGATGATGGTTCTAAATCTTCATTGGTTGAGGAGGTGAAAGCTAAGCAAGATCTTGAGCCCACTTTGTTGGAACTGAAGGCATTGGTAAAAGATGGTAAGGTGGAGGTTTTCTCCCAAGGGGGAGATGGTGTCTTTAGATACCAATGTAGGTTGTGAGTACCATGTGTTGATAGCTTGAGATAAAGGATCATTGATGAGGCTCATGATTCTTCCTATTCTATTCACCCCAGTTCTACTAAGATGTATGGAGATTTGAGGGAGGTGTATTGGTGGGGAGGGATGAAGAGAGACATTGCCAAATTTGTTTCCAGTTGTCATAGTTGCCAACAAGTCAAAGCCAAACACCGAAGGCCTGGTGGCTTAACCCAAGACATAGAGATTCCTACTTGGAAGTGGGAAGAGATTAACATGGACTTTGTTGTTAGGTTTCCCAAGACTAGAAGTGGTTGTGATTCCATTTGGGTTGTGGTTAGGATGAGAAAATTAGCTCACTCTCTATTAGTTAAGGCTACATATTGGGCTCAAGATTATGCTAAATTTTACATTCACGAGTTTGTGAGATGGGGTGACCTTGTCTATAATATCGGATCATGGAGTTCAATTCACTTCACACTTTTGGAAGTCCTTCCAAAGGCGTCTTGGTACAAAGGTTAAACTTAATACGCCTTCCACCCTTAAACGGATGGCCAATGTCACGAAGGAACGCCAAACAAGTCTAGGGCCTAGATGTTACCGGCGAATGGGGAACTCGAAAGAACACCAAAAAAGTCTCATAGCATATCATTACACATCCTTGGTCGCGAAAGCAATTAAAAATGACAATAAGAGAAAAACATAAAAAAGGGGAATTGGGACTAACGAAGCGACAGAGAAAGAGGAAATAATACTTAAATATCATAGATGAGTCAAGGCCAAGCATAATACACAACTTGTCCAACAACACCTCTAAACATAGATACTTAGCGGGGGCCAAGTAGAGCCTACGCTCACCCTCATAGTAATGACAATAGGTAATCCAAATATACAAGATATAATTGAAACATAAGCATGAGAAAGAATATATATTGTCCCCAGACATGAAGACTCACCAAATGCTAACTTGAGCAATCAGTCTAGCCACGAGGAGGAGAATCAATAGGGGTGCCGGTTCCTATATGGTGACATCATGTAGGCATAGAGTATGCGTTAGTACTTCTGAATGTACTAAGTATGTGGGATATAATGCAACAAGAGATAGGTATTGTAATCAAAATATATATTTGTAAGCAATGGATTCACATAATAATAATATGGCATGCATGATCAATGCTTGAAGTAGAACATGCTTGTAAATCATTCCAATTGCACAGAATATAGTACATAAGTGTGGGAAGAGACTTCAACCGACATAGAATAAGACCAAATGAGCTACAACTTAGAATCTCGATGATTACCACTCACCGGTAAAGAGGTGGTCCACTTGCCAAAGTAAACCATACTTCAAACTTACGGGAACATGACCTAATTTCGTATGAAGTAACCTTCCTTACGGGAACATGACCCAATTTTGGAATGGATTTCATTAAGAACTTCACCTTACGGTAACACGACCCAATCTCAGGAAGAACCTCAAGAGAAAGTGTACTAAGTGGATCCACTAGTATTGTAAGGTTATAACAAAGTCCTATAGTTGCACATAGTTCAAGGAAAGGGAGCGAACCCTCCATCCATCAGTGCTAAGTCTAATCCCATGGAATAATTATAATAATCATACTTTAGTAACTTATGAGAAACATAGAATCATGGCCCGAGTAGATCTAAAACATCCTTGACCTCTAATGGTGAGCCCAACTTCAAACATAAGAATAGTTCATCATCAAACATTACCCTTGCATCAAGATCAACATTAAAGGGCTCACAAGAGTTAAAATCTTTAAGAAAGGGCTTAAACCATCTTTACAACATCATCAACATTTACTTGAATTAAATATATCTTTAGAAAGCTCATAATCATCATAGAGTCACGTGGATCATAAATTAACCAATAGATCATCAAAACCTAAAGAATACTTAAAAAGGCATTTTATCAAACAATTGGTGGGTGTGTAATTCTAGTGTAAAACTATGCAATTCAAGAGTGAATTCATTCTAGAAAATCATTGTAAAACCATCAATAGGTACTTGGTAACACTATCAAGCAATATACATCAAAATCCTTCATCAAATCTCATAGATTCATAGCCCAAAACATGCTAAAACATCACACTTTCATGAAACCCCAACATAGTGTGCAGTGAAATTCATAATAACTAAGACCCATGTGTAAATCAACTTTAAATCATGTAATTTTAGGTAAAAGGAAGATTGGGTGAAAGAAACCCACATACCTTGACTTTGGAGAGTTCTTGAAAAAGATTTAAAATGGAGGATTGAAGCTTGAATGAAATCCTTAAATCTGGATGAGTTTTGGGAATCTTGAAACTTGAGGAGGACTTGGGGCTTGACTTGGTATCCTTGAATTCCAACAAGACTTCTTGGAAACCTAGAGAATGGATGGAGAATTTCATGAAGATTAAAGAGGATTTGAGAGGTTTTTGGTTGGGTTTTAGGGCTCAAAATGACTTAACAATGAGGGATTTTCGTGTGTATACATATAGGGTTATTACCCAATCACCCTGGAGTATAAAGAATAATTTTCGGAAATTTTTGAACTTGTCTGCATCAGGTCCGCGTCGCGAACAACTATTGTTTTTGCAAAGTTTCAACAAATATTATTTTCCTTAGCAATGAACAAAGTATACCTTGTAGATACTCGTTTCCCCACGCAAATTTGCCTTCTGAACAAGAATATGAAGTCAGATTTCTGAAATTCTACATGGATTTTGAGATATTGAAAAAAATACATCATAGGGTCTTTTCGAGCTATCTGGAGGGCTGTTTAAATATTTTCGATTTTGAGATATAATGGAATTATGATTGTGGGGGCATTCCTAGGAAAGTGTAGGGTATTTCAGCCATGCCAAAAGAAATATCCAAACTCTTGAGGACATGCTTAGGGCTTGTGTATTGGAGTTTAGAGGTGGTTGGGATGATCATCTTCCGTTGATTGAGTTTGCCTATAACAATAACTATCATTCTAGCATTGGTATGACTCCTTTTGAGGCCCTTTATAGTAGACCTTGTAGATCATCAGTTGGGTGGTTTGAGGTCGAAGAGGTGGCATTGCTGGGACCACATCTGGTTATAGAGGCTCTTGAGTAAGTTAGGATGATTAGAGAAAGGTTGAGGACGGCCAAAAGTTGCCAAAAGTCTTATGCCAATGATAGGAGAAGGGATCTTGAAGTCAAAGTTGGTGATTGGGTTTATTTGAAGGTTTCACCCATGAAGGGTGTGGTTCATTTTTTTAAGAAGGGTAAGCTAACCCCTAGATATGTGGGTACTTATAGGGTGATAAGAAGGATTGGAAAGGTAGCCTATGTGATGGAATTGCCTAGTGAATGGAATTGGTTCATCCGGTCTTCCATGTGTCTATGTTAAGGAAGTGTATAGGTAATCCTAATGTTATTGTGTCTTTTGATGTAGTGGGGGTAGTTGAAGACAACTTGATATATGAAGAAGTTCCAGTAGATATTTTGGATAGACAGGTAAAGAGTTTGAGGACCAAGGATATATGTTGCTTCCATTAAGGTCCTTTGGAGGAATTAACAGGACGAAAGTGCTACATACCGAAGCGAACATGTCTTGTATGTGATGTTATGTCTCATGTTCCATTACCTAAATCATTTGCATGCATTCATGTTTATATTGACCAAGTTCATGATGATTTTACACTTATGTTGAGATTTTGAAAATGGT
Source organism: Solanum medicagineum (assembly GCA_026153255.1). Lineage (NCBI taxonomy): Eukaryota > Viridiplantae > Streptophyta > Magnoliopsida > Solanales > Solanaceae > Solanum > Solanum medicagineum. The sequence goes on along the minus strand of JAPFFP010063685.1, from coordinate 619 downwards.
GTTTCAAGTGTATTGTTGCATCGTTGTTGGGGCTGATTGCTTCATGATTATGCTTCTCATATACGTTTCTTTAATATTAGTGGACGAATGTTCTAGTTGGGAATATATTGAAACAACCCCAAAAAGTGCCCGAAAATGTGCCTCAGAAGAGCTCGAAATCGTAATTTCCTTATATCTCAAAATTCGTGCGTGATATCGAAATCCGACTTCATATTCTTGTTCAGGAGGTTAAATTTAGTGGAAAATGGGTCTAACCCTGATTTAAGAGCAACCATAGAAAAATTTCAAAATTGCGAAATGTGATTTCCAGTGACGATCTGCGCCCCAGGCGCGACGCGCTAATGGCACGCTGTTGTGTATTTTTGTACACTGTTTTTCTATCTCGGTCCGACTTCTGGGTCTTGGGCATAAGTGTTCGCATGGGTGAAAGTACCTATGTCTTATTTCACCATCATATCATTTAACGCATTCCCAAATACTCTCTCAAACACCTAGACAATATTTCACCTCCAAATTTCGAGTCCCAAAACTCATTTGGATTGTAAGGTTCTCATTCAAGCTTCAAGTCTCCATCTCCAATCTTCTTCAAGGATTCTCCAAAGTCAAGGTATGTGGGTTT
>JAPFFP010063680.1:0-26141 GCA_026153255.1 Solanum medicagineum | reverse complement strand
AAAAAATCAAGAACAATAATGATAAAAAGAAGTAAATACTCAAATCAAGAACACTAAGATCAGTACCAAATAGTAAAATAACAGCAATCCACTTCAAGAATATTTTCACAAATACATATTCTTGGGCAAGAAATAGAGAGGAGAAAGGAATGATAGAACCTGATTATTCTGACCGGAAAATGATTCTGAATCTTTGTTTGTTTGGTGACGAGAATCGATGTAATTTCACAAATAGCAAATTTTTCTTCTTTTTATTTAAGAAGAATTATCTTGAATGAACTTCTTGATTGTAATTTCTTCAAGAACAAGCCACTTTTTGGTTCTAATTTAAGTCCAAGATTTATCTAGAGCAATCTTGATACAAGGGAAAAAGCTTTCTTGACTGAATTGGAAATTGTTTAGAGAAATAGGAGAAAGTGTTTGCTAAGTCTAGAAGTAGAATGAAGTAGAGAGAAACAGAAGCAGAAATTAAATATCTATCAGATTAATTAGGTAGAAAGATATCACCTGGAAGAGGGAAGATTCTCGCCGGAATTTTGTGCTTTGAAACAGATCAGTTTTCTTTGCAATGTAATTCCTTCAGAGGAGATCGAACAGGCGGATCGTTTCTGATTTGAAGAACCGAATTTCTGGCAGTAGCTAAACCCCACAAAGCAGAATATTCCCAGAAAAATAATGGAGAAATTTAGTAGCAAAATGAAGAAGGGGAAGTGAATGTGTTGGAATTTTAAGGACCATCTACAAACCTAGTGTTCTGGTACCAAAATGGTTACAACACTAGCCAAGGGCATAGGTGCAACATAGCGAATGGAAAATCCAAAGGCAACCCAAATAAGTCTTTTAGTATATCGTTTGTAGATCCTTAGTTGTGGAATATAAACAAGCATAACCAAAAAAATATAGGGGAAACAAGGCTTTGGAATCACTTTATGGGGATGAATAAGGGAAAAGGATCTACATGAATTACAAAGCAAGCAATAACTAAGGGGAGGGTAAATATGACACAAGCTTTGGGGAAATAGGGACTTGGGAAGATCATCACTTTCCATCAACATCAACAACATCAAATAACATCACATAGGTGATAGGGTTTAAAGGATAAGTATTCGTAAAATCTCAGCATATCCTCATATGTACATAGCATAAATATCCAACGACACCTCTAAAACATGACTAAGATGGGGGCCAAGACAAATCCCGAGCTCACTCTTAAAGTGCATCAAAAAATTAAACAAAGTCTCAACATAGCAATATGGATATCGGATATTGTACCCAATATAGACGACTCACCACTCCATGATCTTCATAAACTATGCTATCCACATGGAGGAGGATGAATAAGAGCTTCATTCCCTACATGGTTAGTTCATGTAGGCAAAAAGTATGAGTTTGTACTTGGAATGTACTAGTATGTGGTGTGCAATGCAAGAATAGATAATTAACTTCACAAAGAAGATGTATAATCATATACAATAGAGTATAAACTCAATATGACACTTATGAGTATTCTTTAATGAAAACATGCATGAAAAATAACTTCTTTATATCATACTTATTAGGGAGAAGACCGTAACCGCATATAAAACCAATCGAGCTACTACTTGAAATCCAATGAATTCCTTCCATTTAAAAGGAGATTGAACTCCTTCCATTGGGATATATGAAATCTACTTGCCAGGTTATAACTACATAACTTTAAAAACTTCGCAATTGCATGATTTATGAACATTATGTCTTACGCCGATCCAATAGACAGAATACATTTGAAAATATATGCATAACTATACTCATTCATAAACATCAAAAGTATAACTTCTTCGTCATCATATATAAAGAGTAGCTTATCTTAACTTGAGATCCACATTTATCAATTTCCTCTTAAAACGAAGGATCAATATTTTGGTGAGACTTGCCCTTTGCCATCTTTAACTTTAACTTGAGGGATTCAAAACATCATAGTTTTAACATTCATAACTTTGAATGTAACCATCATCTTTGGAGATCATATCTCTCCTTGAAACTTTGATACGATGGTTGGGTGGATACCATGCATGCAAACTTTAAATAATGTAACTCTAGAGTATTATGCCTCAATTTAATGAAAATTATCAATTTAAATCATTCTTAGGTTACCCACCATAATCATACATATCATCTTTAAACTGTACACATAGAATCATATAGTTCACCTCATAAAATAATCATTCTCATAATAACTCTATGGTATTATAAATTTTATAGCTTTGAATTTCATAACATAACTTAATAATTGAAAATCCTTGAAATAAACTCATGCAATTGATAAATAATCTCAACATAATTCATACCTAATAGGTTAATTAGAAAGAACCCATAAGTTATCAATCAAGTACATTAGGGATTTAGAAATTAGGTTTTAGGACTCCATAGGTGTAAGAACCCATGAATGAAGAAAACACACAAACCTTTTGATCCTTAAAAGATCGAAGAAGAAAACTTGAAGAACTTTGAGAAACATTTTTGAAAGCTCTATCTTCGGTAGAGGAAGTGTTACGACTCATTCCTAGGGCCTAGACGTTACACGGCACACGCGAAACCCAAAGCTACCCCAAGTAAGCCTCTTAGCAAATCATTACACATCCTTGGTCGTAGAAGCAACAAAATGACAACAAGAGGTAGTAAATAGGGATAACCAGGGCTAAGAGACATCTTTCATATCATAAACATCAAGAGTCAAAGTTTATAGCATTATACACAACATGTCCAATGACACCTCTAACCATTGATCTTAGCGGGGGCCAAGACAAGCAACCGGGCTCACCCTTATAATCAAAATATACAGTAAAGAAAGAGAGTCGTATACAGCATAAGAGCATAGAGATTTTCCCTTAAATAGAGGACTCACCAACTAGCAGCAGAGAAGTTGTACTAGCCACATGGAGGTGGATGATAAAGTGGGTCTCTAGTCCCTACATGGTAACGTCATAAAGGCATAGAGTATGCGTTAGTATATTTGAACGTACTAAGTATGTAGGATGCAATGCAATAATACAGAGGAAACTTAGCTAAAAAGCAAAATTAGGCAATAGATGAGCATATAACAATATGGCATGCAAGGTAGATGCTTGATGTAAATCATGCTTTCATAGAACATAATACATTTGTAAGAAGAGACCACAATAATAAAACCCATAGTTTACCAAGGCACAAACCCCTTTTCTTGGTTGGTGGATCATCGCACCCTACCACCCATGGTGATTGAGGTACTAACCACTCAACCTGGTTATCAAGGCACAAACCCCTTAATTTGTTATTAAGGTTCAAACCCCTCGAAATGGCTACCCGGGCTCTTATCCCCCTCGAGTAGGGCATGGTCACTTTCCAATACTATATAGTAGAATATCATATACATACATTCCTTTCATCATCATAAAGTCATTCAACTCATAAGACATGCATTGGACCTTCAATTCCTCAAGAAACTATGACCGGATATTTTATTAAACACTTGATAAGCCGTGCAATTTAGGGATGAAATCATGTAAGAAAATTCATTGTAAAATCATCCATCAATACTTAGTAATACTCTCGAGCAATATACATCAAAACCCATCATCAAGTCCCACAATGGGTCATAGATTCATAGCTCAAAACATGATAAAATAGTCATAATTTCATGAAAATACCAACATAATTCATAGGCTAATTCATAATAAGTAAGACCCATAAGTAAATCAACTTGAAATCATGCAATTTAAGTAAAAAGGAAGCTTGGGCATCATGGGTAGGATCCCATGAATTAAACCCACATACCTTGACATTGAGGAATTCTTGAAGAAGATTGGAGATGGAGACTTGAAGCTTGAATTAGAACCTTAATATCCAGATGAGTTTTGGGACTTAAAATTTTGAGTGACATATGAGTGTAAGTGTTTTAGTGAGTATAGGGAATGTCTTGATTAATATAAAGATAAAATATGACTAAGTATAGGTATTTTCATGTATGGTAATACTTAGGCCCAAGACCCAAAAGCCTTGGGCAGAAGTGGAAAACTACACAACAATTAAACTGAGGCGCGCGCTTGGCGAGTTGAGCCAGGGGCATGAAAACCTCACTAGAATTCGATTTTTAAGAAATTGAAATTGCTATACATTTACTCAATTTGACCAACCTAAATAAGAATATGAAGTCAGATTTTCGATATCACGCTCGAATTTGAGATATATGGAAATTACGATTCCGAGCACTTCTGAGGCACATTTTTGGGCGCTTTTTGGGGTCGTTTCAATATCTCGCCCTTAGGAACATTTGTCCCAAAATGTCAAAGAAAGGTATATTAGAGACACAAACATGACAATTTCAGCCCACATAAGGATGCAAAAATGCACTTAAACATTATTTCTAAAATATCCATATAAGTGTAAAATCATCATGAACTTGTCAATATAAACATGGATGTATGCAAATGTCATGGGCTAAACTTAGAATTGAAATCACATAGAGGACTTAGAGTTAGTACCTTAGGCTTGAATAGAGTAGAACAGATAAGGATATCGCTCTTGTATGTCTGCTTCGGCCTCTCATGTGGCACTTTCAACTTGTTGATTCCTCCAAACGACCTTAACGGAAGCCATATCCTGGTTCCTCTGCCTTTTCACTTGTGTATATAAAATCTAAACACCTCTTCATAAGTCAAATTATCTTCAAAAATACCCACAACATTAAGAGGCCCAATAGCATTAGGGTGTCCCACACATTTCCTCAATATGGATACATAAAAGACCGGATGAACCAAATCTATTTCACTAGGAAATTCTAACTCATAAGGTATCTTGCCAATCCTCCTCTTTACTCTTTAAGGACCCACATACCTTGTACTCAACTTTCCCTTCTACCAAAATGAGCCACACCCTTCATGGGTGACACCTTCAAATAGACCTAATCACTAACTTTGAATTCAAGATCCCTTCTCCTCACATCGGCATAGGACTTTTTGCGACTTTGGGCCATCTTCAGCCTTTCTATAATCATCTTAACCTTCTCAAGAACTTCCATAACAAGATCTGGCCCCAACAATGCCATCACTCCAACCTCAAACTACCCCACCGGTGATCTGCAACGTCTACCATAGAGAGCCTCAAAAGGAGCCATACCGATGCTAGAATAATAGCTATTGATATAGGCAAACTCAAACAATGGAAGATGATCACCCCAACTACCGTTAAGCTCCAATACTCAAGCCCTAAGCATATCCTCAAGAGTTTGGATACTTCTTTAGGCTTGACCATCCGTTTGTGGGTGAAAGGCTATACTAAGTTTAACTATTGTACCAAGACCCCTTTGAAAAGACCTCCAAAAATGTGAAGTAAATTGAGCACCACGATCCGATATGATAGACAAGATAAACAAGGGCACCCCATGCAATCTCACCAACTCATGAATGTACAATCTAGCATAAGCTTAAACCCCATATATAGTCTTAACCGACAGAGAATGAGTCGATTTTGTCATCCAATCAACAACACCCCAAATTGGAATCGAAACCCTTTCTAGTCTTGGGTAACCCAACCATAAAATCAATGTTAATTTCCTCCCACTTCCAAGTAGAAATCTCTATGTCTTGGTTAGGCCACCCTACCTTTGATGTTCGGCCTTGACTTATTTGCAACTATGTCAATCGTATACAAATTTAGCAATATACTTCTTCATGCCTCCCTACCAACACACATCCCTCAAATCTTTATACATTTTAGTAGAATCGGGGTGAATAGATTAAGAAGAACCATCAGCCTTATTAAGAATCTTTTCTCTCAAGCCATCAACACAAGGCAAACATAACCTACCTTGGTATCTACGGACACCATCTCCCCCTTGGGAGAAAACCTCCACCTTACCATCTTTTACCAATGCCTTCAATTCTAACAAAGCAGGGTCAAGATCTTGCTTAGCTTTCAACTCCTCAACCAATGAAGATTTAGAACTATCAACAACAACAACACCACCATTATCAACCTTTCTGACCTAACACCCAATTTAGCCAACCGATGGACCACTCTATCCACCCCTTTGCCACCATCATCAACATATGCTAAGCTACCCATGGACACCCTAATGAAAGTACCAGCCACCATATTGACCTTACCGGGATGATAATGCACACTCATATCATAATCCTTAAGAAGTTCTAACCACCTTCTATGTCTCAAGTTCAGATCTTTTAGAGTGAAGACATATTGGAGACTCTTATGATCAGTGAACACATCAACATGTAGCCCATACAAATAATGATGCCAAATCTTTAATGCAAATACCATTGCAGCTAGTTCAAGAACTTGAGTAGGATTACTTTTTTCATGCACTTTAAGTTTCCTAAAAGCATAGGCTATCGCCTTACTATTTTGCATCAACACACAAACCAAACCAACTCTAGAAGCATCACACTACACAACAAATCCTTCTAGCCCTACTAGTAGTGACAATATAGGAGCAAACACAAGCTTATCTTTCAATTTTTGGAAACTCTCTTCAACACTCATCAGTCCATACAAATTTGGCTTTCTCTTGAGTCAATTTGGTCATAGGAGAAGCAATAGAAGAGAACTCATTCACAAACCTTTAATAGTAACCTGCCAAGCCCAAAAAGCTCCTAATATCCAACGGAGTTAATGGTCTAGGCCAATTTCTAATCATATTTGTCTTTTTAGAATCCAACTTAATACCATCACCCGACACCACGTGACCTAGGAAGGTAACTTCTTTTAACAAAAATTCACATTTTTCATACCTGGCATACAACTTCTCTCCCTCAAGCTTTGCAGCACCACCCTCAAATGACCCATATGTTCCTCATCACTATGTGAATAGATCAAAATATCATCAATGAAGACCACAACAAACGAATCAACGTAGGGTTTGAATACCATATTCATAAGATCCATGAAGATGGCTAGTGTATTGGTAAACCCAAAGGACATCACAACAAACTGATAATTCCCATACCTAGCCAGAAAGGTCATCTTAGGAATGTCACACTCCCTCATCTTTACATGATGGACCGAAGATCAATCTTAGAGAAGTTACTAGCACCTTGAAATTGTCAAACAAATCATCAGTCCTTGGAAGAGGATACTCATTCTTTATGGTAACCCAATTAAGTTGTCAATAGTCAATACACATTCTAAGGGACCCATCCTTCTCCTTCACAAACAAATCGGAGCACCAAAGGTGCTTGGATAGGCCTAATGAACCCTTCTCCAACAAATCTCTCAATTGCTCCTTCAACTCCTTCAACTCCTTCAACTCTTTCGGGGCCATACGATAAGGGAGAATAGAAATGGGTTGAGTATTGGGAAGGAGGTCTCTACCAAAATCTATTTCCCTTTTGGGAGGAACACCGAGAACGTCACTAGGGAATACATCAAGGAACTTATTTACCACCATAACCGACTCTATGGGAAGGACATTTGACTCCATATCCCTAACCCTCATAAGGTGATAAAGACACCCCATAGTGATCAACTTGGATGCTTTAATGCAAGATATGATGAATCTACCCTTGACAACCAAATCATGACTCTCCCACTCACGTATGGGCTCATTTGGGAATTGGAATTTGAGCCTACAGGTTCTACAATCAATAGTGACATAGTATGCGTGCAACCAATCCATCCCAAGAATGACATCAAAATCAACCATATCCAATTCAACAAGATCACAAGGCAAAATCTTATGAAAAATGCAAACAGGACAATTTCTATACACTTTTCTAGCAATAATAGATGCACTAATAAGTGTAGACACCTCATAAGACTCATACAACAATAAGGGTTCAACATGAAACTTTTTGGCAACAATGGGGTAACAAAAGAAAGAGTGGCACCCGAATCAATCAATGCATACTTACCAAAATCAAACACATTTAACATACTGGTGACAACATCAGACACCTCATCTACCCCTTACATCCCATACAAAGCATAAAACCAATTGTGCCTTGGGGCACCACCTTGTTGACCACCTCTCCCTAGAGGAACCGTATTTGCACCTTGTGGACGAAACTCTTGATCCTTGTTGCGGTAACCAAGGAAATCAATCTTTTTGTGACAACTTCCCCACATCCATAACAAGCATTTGTGTCTCTTAAACATGGTCCCCCATGACTTCCACCACATTTTGAACACACATTACTAGGAACTACACCACCAATACCTTGGACCCTAGGGAAGTCATTGGAAAATCCCTTATTAGAAGCATGAGAAGACCCTTGGCATTGATGAAACCGGCCACCCTTTCAACTTTGGAACCTACCCTAAAAATGAGCCCTATTGGCCTCATTACTCCTCCTCTTCCTCAACTTTTCCTCCTCCATTTGTTCGGCATAGGTCATTCAACAGGACAAATCCATGTCACTAATCAAAATAGTGTACTGGCATTTGTCACTCACCAAATCGAACACACCCATCAGGAACTTGTTCATTCTAGACCTTGGGTCAGCAACCATGTGGGGAACATATTTAGAGAGTTGGTTGAACTTGCAGGCATACTCCTTCACACGCAAGAACCCTTGTCTCAAACTTATAAACTCCACAAATTTGGCTTCCCTAAGCTCAAGAGGGAAGAAGAGATTAAGAAAAGCCGCCTTGTACTCCTCCCAAAGCACCACATTATTTATTCCCTTCTCCTCTTTCCATTGATTAAACAATATTTGTACCACCCCCTTGAGTTGGTAAGCTTCCAACTCCGTCTTCTCTTCAGATCTAGCACCTATATTAGCCAAAATCTTGTAGACCTCATCAATAAACTCTTGAGCGTCCTCACCTACCTTTGACCCATAGAATTCTGGGGGATTCATCCTCATGAAGTCTCTCACTCGAGATACTAGTGTAGGAACATGAGGGGCTTAGGCCCCTTGATTTGCTTGATTAACCATAACATGTGCAAGCAAAGTGAGAGCATCCCGGAGCTCACCATGAGCCAGTTGCTCCTGGGGTGTGCGAGCTCTTCTTCTTCTTGTGTTAGGCATGATCTAGCATAACAAAGAATAACTGTTAGGGGGAAAACCTTACCTCAACTTAGCATGAGATAGAGTGAGAAGAAGGGAAACATTTCCTAAAACATCGCATAGCTTCTTATTCATAGTTGTGGTGCACAACACAACCATGAACAAGACTCTAATCGATGCGGCGTGTTGGATGCCAAGGACCATTAACAACCTAATGCTCTGATACCAAGTTTGTCACGACCCAAGCCTAGTGCCTAGATGTGACATGGTGAAAGGGGAACCTGAAGGGACCCCAAGCAAGCCTCTTAGCACATCATTACACATCCTTGGTCGTGGAAGCAATAAAATGACAACAAGAGATAGTAAATAGGGATAATCAGGGCTAAGGGATATCTTTCATATCATAAACATCAAGAGTCAAGAGAGAATCAAAGCTTATAACATTATACGCAACATGTCCAACGATGCCTCTAACTATAGTTCTTAGTAGGGGCCAAGACAACCATCTGGGCTCATCCTCATAGTGAAAATATACAATAAATAAAGAGAGTCGTAGCACAACATAAGAGCATAGATATTCTCCCTAAAATAGAGGACTTGCAAACAAGCTTGAGAGAAGTCTACTGGCCACGTGGAGGTGGATGATCAAGTGGGGCTCCGGTACCTACATGGTGATATAATGTAGGCATAAAGCATGTGTTAGTACATTTAAATGTACTAAGTATGTAGGATGCAATGCAACAATAGATAGGAAACTTAGTCAAAAGGCATAGTTAGGCAATAGATGAGCATATAACAATATGGAATGCGTGGTATATGCTTGCATAGAACATAATACATGTATAAGAAGAGACCAATATTATAGAACCCATAATTTACCAAGATACAAACCCTTTTGGTTGGTTGATGGATCGTTGCACCCTACCACCCATGGTGATTGAGGTACTACACCTCATCCTGGTTACTCAGGTACGAACCCCTTGATTGGTTGGTCGATAGTCACACCCTACCACCCCTGGTGAAGGAGGTACTAACCCTTCAACCTGGTTATCAAGGTACAAACCCCTCGACATTGTTACCGGGCTCTTATCCCCCTGAGTAGGGAATGGTCATTTTCCAACACTATATACAAGAATATCATATACATACATTCCTTTCATCATCATAAAGTCATTCAACTCATAAGACATGCATTGGACCTTTAATTCCTCAAGAAACTATAACCCTACATTTATCAAATACTTAGAGGGTGAATTGACCAACTGTAAATCCATGAAATTTAGGGATGAATCATGCAAGAAAATCTATTAAAAAACCATCCATCAATACTTGTTAACACCCTCAAGCAATATACGTCAAAACCCTTCAGCAAATCCTACAATGGGTCATTGATTCATTACTCAAAAACATGGTGAAACAGTCACAATTTCATGAAACCCCAATATAGTTCATAGTCTAATTCATAATAAGTAAGACTCATAAGCACCTTGAAATCACGCAATTTAGGTAAAAAGGAAGCTTGTGCATCATGGGTGAAAGGAACCCATTAATGAAACTCACATACCTTGACTTTGGGGAATTCTTGAAGAAGATTGAAGATGGAGACTTGAAGCTTGAATGAGAACCTTAAGATTTAGATGACTTTTGAGACTTGAAATTTGGAGTGAAATATGAGTCTAAGTGTTTGAGTGAGTATTAGGGAATGTCTTAAATGATATGAGGGTAAAATATGGTTAAGTAAACGTATTTTCACATATGAGAAGACTTACGCCCAAGACCGTAAAGCCTTGGGCCGAAGTGAAAAATTGCACAAAAATTACACTAAGGCATGCCCTTGGCGTGTCGCACTAGAAGCGTGGAAACCTCACTGGAATTCAATTTTTGGGAAAATTGAAATTCCGATTCGTTTGCTCTAAAATCGGGGTTAGACCCATTGCCCACTCAATTTGACCCCTGAACAAGAATATGAAGTCTAATTTTTGATTTCACAAACAAATTTTTGAGATATATTAAATTACAATTCTAGGCACTTTCGAGGCACATTTTCAGACACTTTTTGGGGTCGTTTCAATATCTTCCACCCTTGGGAACATTCATCCCAGAATGTCAAGAAAATGTATATAAGAGACGTAAATAAGATAATTGCAGCCCACATAAGGATGCAATAATGCACTTAAACATTATTTCAAAAATCTCAACATAAGAGTAAAATCATCATGAACATGCCAATTTAAACATGAATGTATGCAAATGTCATGGGTTGAACTTAGACATGAAATCACATAGGGGACTTATAGTTAGTACTTACACTTGAATAGAGTGGAATAGATAAGGATATAGGGAATATGATTTTTGGAAAATTGAAATTGTGATTTGTTTGCTCTAAAATCATGGTTAAACCAATTTCCCACTCTATTTGACCCCCTGGACAATAATATGAAGTTGAATTTTCCATATGACGCATAGATCTTGAGATATATTAAAATTACGATTTTGTGCACTTTCGAGGTGCATTTGCGGGCACTTTTTGGAGTCATTTCAAGAAGTTTGTTACCCAAGAAATATGGGACAACATGACAGAAGATTTCAAAGAGAAGTTTAGGAGGGTTGAGAGCGTTTAGAGAGAGGTTTATGTCTAAAAATAGGGAACGTTTTGAGGATTTGCATATATAAAGTTGTTGGGTTAATTAATAATTAACTTTTCTACTTTAAAATGAAACACAAAAAAATTTTCACTATGTGGAAATAGGAGCATGATACTCCTTTATCTCGGACCGGTCTGTTTTATGCAACTTCACCAAAAAATTATTTTTCTATATGGGCTACCTAAAATAAAAGGAAACCTTTTCCATACAAAAAGTTTTCTCATGAAAAGAATATGAAGCTAGATTTGCAAAATAATACATAGATTTTATTATATTGAAGAAATACACACAAGGTCTTTCCAAGTCATGTTTGGAGGTGTTACAGTAGTAGAGTTTTGTTCATAGGTGTGAAGTGCAACACATCCACGAATAGAAGGCTATGAGACATTTAGGAAATCTTTATTTTCTTTTGTGATCCGTGTTGTGTCCTAAGATACGACCTAAGACTCTTCTCCTCAAACACTTGTCCTTGAAAATTTAAAATAATGTTTCCACATTGTGTACCATTGCAATAGGGTGTTGATGCTAGAGAGGAATGAGCTCCTCGAGCTCCTCAAACTCCAAAACAACCTCTAGACAACCACGTGACTATTGCAAAATTCCATACCTCACTTATTGTGTTAGCCCAAGTAATGGCTACTAAAGCAAATCTAGGTGTCATTTTTCTCCTAATCCTCCTACCCCAGCTTCTAGGGTGAGAGACTTTGCAAGAATGATTCCTTAGTATTCTATGATTCTAAGGTGTATAAAGATCCACAAGATTTCATCGATGAGGTCTAAAAGCTTGTGGAGATAATGAGGGTATCATTCAAGGAGAAGGCAAATTTGGCGGCTCAAACTCAAGGGAGTTGCTTATGTTTGGTTAACACAATGGATGTCCGAAAGAATTAATTAGTGTCTTATCTGTTGGGAGGTAATTAAGGAGGTATTTCTTGATCATTTCTTCCTTCTTTAGTTGAGGGTTACTAAAGTGATGGAGTTTATGAATCTTAGGAAAGGAAACATGGGTGTGAGGGAGTATTCCCTCAAGTTTACTAAGTTATCCAAGCATGCACCTTCTTTTATGGCTGATCCTAGAGCCTACATTAAAAAGTTAATTTGTGGTATTTCACACTTGGTGTCAATGGAGTGTAGAATCGCAATTCTAAATAGACAGTGAGAATCTTAAAAAGACGAAAATCAGGGAGTATAAGATGGCTCATTTTCAGCGTGATTCTCACATGTTAAATTTAGTGGTGGTGGCCAACAAGACAAGGGTCATTAAAGGTTTCTCCTACCTAACAAACCTAAGGTTGAAGGTAAAGGTATTAAGTATAATGGTTCTATCTTTCTATCCAATAGTAGAAGGAACCATGGTGGTGATTTCTTAAGAGGTGTGGGTGCTTGTTTTGGTTATGGGAAGATGGGGCACAAGATCTCTGAGTGTCCTAGTGTTGCCTACAAGGGAAGAGGATTGTTTCCTCAAGGATAAGTAGCTCAAAGAGGGAAAGTGCAACAAGGTGCCCAAGCTCATCAAGAAAGTGGTCGGTGTATCAAATGCTCTATATGTTAGACAAGTGGTGCAGGAGTCTCTCAATGTGGTTACAGGTATGTTAAGGGCCCTTGCCCAAGATGTTTATGCTTTGCATGACCCTAGTGTAAAAAATTCTTTTTTACCCCTTACCTTTCCAAAATGTTTGATATGTCTCCCAATGTTTTGTTAGATCTATATTCAGTCTATACTCTAGTTAGTGAGTCAATCTTAGCCATGAAAGTCTATAAAAATTGTCCTATGTCGGTTTAGCATAGAGTTTTTCCTTGTGATCATTTTGAACTTGAAATGAATGATTTCGATATTCTTGATATGGATTCATTGCATGCATCATATGCCTCAATTGATTGTAGAACTCATAGGGTCAAATTCCATACCCCAAATGAATTATACTTGAGTGGAAGGGAACTAATTTGGTGTTTAAGGGTAAGTTCATTTCTTATACCAAGGCTTGGAAATTGATTTCTAATGGGTACATATACCACGTTGTCCTAGTTAGAAATGTAGTCAGAACATTCCTTTTTTTAGCTTGGTACCTACTTTTAATGAATTCACCAATGACTTGTCTTGTATTCCTCCCAAAAGTATAATTGACTTTGGCATTGATCTTCTACCTCATACTCAACCCATTTTCATACCTTTTTATCGAGTGCCCTTGGCAGAGTCAAAAAAATTGAAAGAGTAATTTGAGGGACTTATTTGGCAATGAATTTATAAGGCCAAGTGTATTGCCATAGGGTGCTCCCGTGTTATTTGTGAGAAAGAAGGTTGGTTCAGTTTAGATATGTGTGGATTATAGTCAATTGAACAAAGTCACCACAAAAAATAAGTCTCCAAAATTGATCTTCGATCTAGGTATCACTAATTAAGGGTGAAGGAGTGTGACATTTCAAAGATAGCATTTAGAACATATGGTCATTTTGAATTTTTTATTACGTCCTTTGGACTTGATGAACAGGGCCTTCAAGCCTAATTTTCCACATGGTCATGGTTGTTTTTATAGATGACATATTGGTCTATTTGTTGGATGTGAAGGAATATGAGGACTCTTGCAGATTACGTTGCAAACATTGAGGGATAGGCAACTTTTGCCCAAGTTTAAAAATTGTATGTTTAAGGAGTTGGCTTTTTTGGGCCTTACTACTTAGGGTGATGATATTATGGTGGGTGCAAAAAAGAGGGAGGTAAAGAATTGGCCTAGACTATTTTCTCCTTCTTACATCAGGATCGTTTTGATTTTGACAAAATACTACAGAAGATTTATTGAAGGATTTTCTTTCATTGTCTTAACTTTCACTTTGTTGACCCAAAAAAAGGTGAATTTTCAATGGTCAGATGAATGTGAGAAAATCTTCTGAATGGTGAACAATCATCTTACATTATCCTCTATTTTGACTTTGGTTGCAGGTTCAGATGAATGTGATGTTTATTGTGATACCTCACATGTAGGTCTGGGATTTGTTTTCACGCAACAAATGAAGATTATTGACTATGCCTCAAGGAAAATTAAGGTTCATGAGCAAAACTGCCCGACCCATGATCTTAATTAGTGGCCATGGTATTCGTACTGAAGATTTGGCGTTATTACCTCCATGGGGTGATTGTTGACATATTCACAGATCAAAAGATTTTGAAATATGTGTTTTAGCCAATAAGATTTGATCCTAAGGAAAAGGAGGTGATTGGAACCTCTTAAGGATTATGATATAAGTGTAATATATCACCCCAAAAAAGGAAACAATGTGGATGATGAAGTTATTAGATTAGCAATGAGTAGCATTACACATGTTGAGGTTAGAAAGAAAGTGTAACACCCCATATGTTAAGAATATTTAAAATGGAAAAGTTGCAGGAAAAGAGGTTTAGACAAGTTGTATGAGCCTACCTACGGCTCATGGTCGAAACCACGAGTTGTAGATAGGTATATTGGTATCAGGTGAGTGCTTCTGAAGGATTCTGAAATTTTTGAAGTCAAACCATGAAAGCAATTAATTGGTCCTACTTGTAATGATGACCTCCACATGGTGATTGTAAAATGGGCCTTGTGAATTCAAAATTTTTCCTATGTGTTGAGGTAAAGGACGAGGCTAACATACGAAATGTAATTTGCTTTACATATCATAAATAGAATTAATAATTGAGGCCAGTGTGGTGAAATTTTTTCTAAGTATGGGGTCATAATACAAGGTGTTTTAATGACCTGTAAATGTAACTGAATGTCATTAAAAGGGTTTTATAAGGAGAGATTTAGAGATTTTCAAGTGGCCAAAAATTTCAACAGGATGAAATCTGGGTTCCACGAGACATATATGAAGCTACGACTCGTAGATACTGTTAATGGATGGGCTTGATAGATTTTTAATAAAGGGATCGTTCGTTATTTCTTACTCGTTTAATCCCTAATCAATGTCTTTTTTACCCTAATAACTACCCTAACAACCTCAATGATATTAAATCGACCCTTACTCTCATTCTAACTTATTCAACCCCAAATTCACTCCAAAATACAAAGTGTTGTTTCAGACTTAAAATATTCTCATAAGCTCTAAAAATTGCAACAAAACTATTCAAGAGTTAGTTTCAATATTCTAAACCACTGGAATAGAAGAAATTTTGATTCGGGCCTCCGAACTCAAAATGTTGACCAACGTCAAACTTAGGATCCAAAATGAACTAAAAATGCAATTTTGGACCTAAAATCTCCATTTTAACTCCAAATTTAGTTATACAAGTTCTCCTAGACCAGATTGGCCACTCCTATACAAGTTCCAATGCATGAATCTCAAAATAACCTCAAAACTCAAAAATTTCAACTTTAAGCCTTTTAAAAATCTTTATTTAGCAAAATTCCAACTTTTTACAAGCTTTTCAAAATCCTACTTTTATACTCACCAAAAATGACTCAAGACAACTTTTAAGAAAGGCAAAATGGTGATTTGGTCGAAAATGCCAAAAATGACAGTCGACGTCATTGCAGTAGTGTTACAAATCTCGAGGGATGAAAAGTAGCTTCCTAAGTTTGATAAATATGAGTTTTGGTTAAATGAAGTTGCATTTCTAGGGTATATAGTATCAGGTGAAGAGATTAAAGTGGATCTTAAAAAGACAAAAGTGGTCAGAAATTGGTCTAAGCCTTGACTGCAACATATATTAGAAGTTTCTTGGGCTTTACGGGGTACTACCAAAAACTTGTTGATTGTTGCTCTTCAATTGCTTCTCCTTTTACAAAGTAGACAGAAAACAAGGAGAAATGTTTTTGGATCGGCGAATGTGAAAATAGTTTTCTAACTTTAAAGAACAAGCTTACATCCACTCCTATTTTGGCCTTACCAAAAGGGTTAGAAGGGTTTATTGTGTATTGTGATTCTTCAAGAATTGATTTTGGGGGGTGTGCTGATGCATAAAAGTGGATGAGCATAAAGATCCTACCTATGACCTTGAATTAGCGGCCATGTTATTTACTTTGAAAATATGGATTCATTATTTGTATTGGGTTCATGTAGACGTTTTCATTGGCCAAAAGAGTCTTCAATATGTGTTCAACAAAAGAGATCTTAATTTGAGGCAAAGAAGGTGGATGGGACACCTTGAAGATTAGGGCATGAGTGTACATTAACACCCGGGTAAGGATAATGTTGTAGTTCATGCTCTGAGTGTCCAGGGAGAGTATGGCTCATATTGGTGATGGTAAGAATGAATTGGCAAAGAAAGTCCATCGATTGTCTAGATTGGGGTTAGGTTGAATGATGCCAAAAATATAGGTATGGTGGTTCTAACTAGCTCCAAATCTTGTTTGATCAAAGAGGCCAAATCCAAATAAGACATTGACCCCAATTGAAGGCATTAGTGAAAGAGGGAAAGGTAGAGGTTTACACTCAAGAGAAGATGGTATCCTTAGGCATTAAGGTAGGTTGTGTGTGCCAATTGTTGATTGGTTGAGGTACTTGATATTAAAAAAGGCACATAATTTGTCCTATTCCTTTGACCCTTGTTCTACAAATATGTAGGGATTCTATGGAAGTATATTGGTGGGGTGGTATGAAAAGAGACATTGCAAGGTTGGTAGCCTAATGTCACAATTACCAACAAGTCAAATCCAAACTTCAAAGGTTGGGTGGCCTAGCCTAAGATTTTAAGATACCAACTTTGAAATGGGAAGCAATCAACATGAATTTTGTGATTGGTTTCCCAAGACTAAAAATTAGTTTGATACCATTTGGGTTATTGATGATAGGATGATGAAGTCGGCTAAATTCTTACCGATCAAGACAACCTATGGTGTCGAAGATTATGTTAGGTTGTATATTCATGAGTTTGTTAGATTGTATGAGATTCCTTTGTCTATCATATAAGATTTTAGTGCTTAATTTACTTCACATTTTTGTAGACCTTTCCATAGAGGCCCTGGTACTAAAGTCAAGCTTAGTATGACCTTTCACCCACAAATGGATGGCCAAGCCAAAAGGACCATTCAAACTCTTGTGGATATTTTTAGGGCTTTTGTTTTAGAATTTAAAGGTAGTTGGGATGAGCATCTTCCACTTATTGTGTTTTCTTACAACAATAGCAATCACTCTAGCATTGGGATCACACCATTTGAGGCCTTGCATGGGAAACATTGTAAATCCCCGATTAGGTGGTTTGAAGTGGAGGAAATGGTTTTCTTAGGTCCGTATTTGGCTATGGAACTTTGGAAATGGTGAGGTTAATGGGGAAGAGTTTTAATCGTTCTAAAGTATACAAAAGTCTTATTCCAACATGAAGCGAAGAGACCTTGAGTTTGGTATTAATGATTGGGTGTATTTGAAAGTCTCACCCAGGAAGGCTGTAGTTCAATTTGGTAAGAAAGGAAAGTTAAGCCTTAGGTATGTAAGGCCTTATATGATCTTGAGGAGGATTGTTAAGGTTTATAATGAGTAGGAGTTGTCTATGAAGATGAGTATGGTCCATCCTATAGGTAATCCAAACTCTATGAGTATAGGTAATCCAAACTCTATTGTGCCTTTTAAGTTGTTGGTATTGAGAAGAATCTAGCATATGAAAAAGTTCAATTAAGATATTGGATAGGCAAGTGGAGAGTTAAGGCATGAAGATGTAGCATCTACCAAGTGGAGGGATCAACAAGTCGAAAGTGCTACTTGGGAAGTCGAAGCGGACATGAAGAAGTGATATCCTTATCGCTTCCACTCTATCTATTGTTTCAAGTCATCTAATGCAACCCTTTATGTCATTCTTACATGCATAAGTACTTTTGTCAATATGGTTTGATGGCATGTGATGTATAAGTTTGAGATTTTATGAAAATGATGTTTGCATTCATGCATTTATGTTGGGCTAAAAATTTGCTTAATCTCTCTTTTCAAGTGTATTTCCATCACATTCGAGGACGAATATTTCCAAGCGGAGATATTGTAACACCTTTCACTCTATTTAGAATGTCCTTATGGTGTAAAAGGTCTCGTGAAACCTTAACTTCAGCAAAATCTGCACACTTATCCCAAAAATAGTGCCAACCCTATAAACCTACAAAACAAACATAAGAACACATTAAATCTTCTAACATCGCTTAGAAAACACACAAAATTACAAGTTTTAAGCATCAAACATGGTGTATTTTGATAGCACATCATGCCTCATTAGTAGGGAGCTCTTAGAGGTGGCATGATCTAAAAAGAAACAAAAGCCCTTTGTTAGTTAGCGAAAAATCTTACTTAGCTCTAAGGCATGACATTGAAAATAAGAAATAAAGTATGACTTTCCTAAACCGTCTCATAGCCTCTTATTCTAGGTAGTGGTATGCTTCACCACCTTGAATGAGACTCTATGCAACGGGATATTTGTAGACATCTAAGAAATATTTTAAAACCTCATGCTCTAATACAATGTTTATAATGACCCGACCTAGGGGCCTAGTCATCACTCAATGAATGAGATATCTTAAGGCACCTCACCCAAGTGATCTAAGCGTCTCAAGCATTCACAGGTAATAAATAGAGACATAATGCAGAAAAACACAAAGGAAAATGGGCTATAGGCCATGTTTTGAAATAAAAAACATTAAAAGCAGGAACATGGAAAAAATCATTTGTCCATAAGTGAAACAACCCCAAAAAGTGCCCAAAATGTGCTTCGGAAATGCACATAATCGTAATTTCCATATATTTCAAAATTCGTGCGTGACATTAAAAATCTGACTTCATATTCTTGTTGTGGGGGTAAAATTGAGTGGAAAATGGGTCTAACCCTGATTTTAGAACAGCCGTAACAAAATTCAAATTTCAAAGTTTGCAAATTCTAGAGACTAAGTGCACCCCAAGCTCGACATGCCAGGGGAGCGAAGAGGTATAATTTTTGGCCAGTTTTCTTGTTCCAGTCAAAGGCCTTTGGGTCGTAGGCCTAAGTCTTTCCATACGTGACTATACCTATACTTATTCATATTTCACCTTCATATCATACAAGACATTCCCCAATACTCTCTCAAACTCTTAGACAAATATTTCACCCAAAATTCAAGCGCCAAATCTCATTCTGGATCTTAAGGAAATCACTCAAGCTTCAACTTCTCATCTCCATCTTCATCAAGGAAATCTCCAAATTCTAGGTATGTGGGTTTCAACCAATCAGTCCTTTCATCCATGGTTCCCATGCTCCCTCTTTACATAAATTGCATGTTTCTAAGTTGATTTACTTATGGGTCTTACTTACTATGAATTTGACTATGAACTATGTTGAGGTTTCATAAAAGTGTGACTGTTTGAGCATGTTTTGAGCTATGAATATATGATCTATCTTGACATTTGATGAATGGTTTTGATGTATATTACATGAGGTTATTATCAAGTATTGGTGGGTGGTTTTACATTGATGTTTCTTGCAATATTTCACTCTTGAATTGCATTATTTTGTACTAGCATTGCACATTCGCCAAGTGTTTAATAAATAGTTCTTTCAAGGATTCTTAAAGTTTTGATGATCTATTGGTTGATTTATGATCAAGGGAATTCATGATGATTTTGGGCTTTCTATAGATGTGTTTAATTCATGAAATTATGATGATGTTATAAGGTCGGATTAAGCCCCTTCTTCTCAAAGATTACACCTCTTGTGAGCCTTTGATATGGTTGTTAATGCAAGGTTGATGTTGCTGATGTTAAGAGCTACTCATGCTCTTAAGAGCTACTCTTATGTTTGATGATTAAGCTCATCATTTGAGGTCAATGATGTTAAGAGCTACTCATGCTATGTCTCTATGTTTATATCAAGTTATTAAAATCTAATTATCTTATATATTCTGTGGGATTAGACTTAGCACCGAGTGGACTAAAGGTGAGTCCCAACACCTAAAACGATGTCCCACTGTAGGTGAAGAGATTAGAGGCGAGTACCCTAAATATGAGGGCTTGAGGTGAGTACTTGAGTCTGGGCTTAAGGTGAGTACCTGAGTCTAAGAACTAGAGGCGAGTACCCAATTCACAGAAGGTTTAGTGGATCAACATAGGCATTAGGAGGTTCACAGTGGCAAGTACCTTCCTCCTTTCTTCCGGTTTAGGGTAGACATCTAGATTCCAAGTTGTAGCTCGCTTAGTCTTATTATATGAATTACTTAAGCATTGATCATACGTGTCATATTATTATTATGTCATCTATTGCTTATCATTATGCATTTTGACTGTGCTACCTATATCTTGTTGCATTGCATCCTACAGACTTAGTACATTCAAATATACTAACACATATTTTATGCCTCCATGATATTACCATGTTGGAACTGGAGCGCCCATTGATTCTTTAATCATTTTTAGCCAGAATTATTTTTTTAGTTTTTCATTAATAGTGGTACGCAATTAATATTTCATCACAACACAATAATCACTTTCATATAAGCATGTAAATATAAAAGGAGTCCACGCAAGTCGGATATATTTCATAATCAAGTAATCAATCTCTTTATTCTTTCAATACTTGAATCATCATCAAGAGAATCACATGGTAGTTACATCATATCATTTCTCTTGTTCCCAATAATCATTTTATCACCGGAGCTCAAAACTTCTCATCGTTTAATCACTGTTTAACTAGTATTTGTTTGAACAACTTTAATACAATGATAAGATATACAAAACATGTCCAACATCACATATAAAGTACTTCAATATTCCTTCCACAATAACATGAACCAATACATAATAATTGAGTCAATGTAAATAATTTCCAAACTTTCAACAATGGAATCTACAAGCTCAATTCCTATTCTCAATTCAAGGATCATTATCCCTAACATACACATACAAATTCAAGAGCCAAGTTACACATATTATCATACAACCATTCTCATTATATGGACATAATCATGAGGTCATTTTATTATTTTCCCAAAGTGCAAAGAAGGAAGTTACAAGGTTCAGTTACACTTAATAAGGTTTAAAAAACTACTTTCTTCAATGAAGTCAAGAAATCTATCCATCAAGAGGGATATTCCCTACGAATTTGAACAAAAAACACCTCAATCTAGCCAAAAATTGACTTATTGTAACGACCGAATCCAAGGACCTAGACGTGACACGACGAATGGGGAACCCGGAAGAACCCCAAGCAAGCCTCTTAGCATATCATTCACACATCCATGGTCATAAAAGAAAAATAAATACTACAAGAGATATAAATAAGGGAAATGGGTCTAAGAGAAGGCTTTGATAGTCATAAAACATTTCAAGAGTCAAGCTCATTGCGTAATTACATCTTAATATCCAACAACACCTCTGTCATGGAATGTAGTGAGGGCCAAGACATTTTTTCGAGCTCACCCTCATAGTATCAAGTATTCAACATAAAGAAATAGCAAATGGCAAAAGTAACATAGATAGCATCCTTGGACTTGAGCACTCACGAAAGCTTAACTTCAAAGCACCGAACTAGCCACGTGGATGATGATTAATAGGTTTTTCGGTCCCTACATGGTAATATCATGTAGGCTTATAGTATGCGTTAGTATGTTAGAATGTACTAAGTGTGTAGGATGCAATGCAACGAGAGTCATATGTCATCATAAGAAGATGCTTAATTATAATCAAGGAACCTAAACTCAATATGGAATATATACTCGAACTTTACATAACATGCATGAGATGGGCCAAATAGCCACCCACTCACCTTATGGTATAACATTTTCGGAGAGTGTTACCAATGTCCCCACCTTACGACACAGTCTTTTTGATATGTAGTATATGATGTCCCCTACTTTATGATATAATCTTTTAGGTAGGAGCCATGAATTATTCAACTTTACGGCAAGGCCTTTCCGGTGGATATTATAAAGTGCCCTCACCTTACGATACAATCTTTTGAGGAGGAGCCATGATTTATTATACCTTACGGCTTGGCCTTTTCGGTATGTCCTTACCCTATGATATAATCTTTCCGATAGGAGTCGTGAGTCATTCTACCATATGGCATGGCCTTTTTGGTAGGTCTTATAAGATATCCATAAATTACGACATAATCTTTTCGGTAGGAGTCATGGAAATAGCTCATCAAACCATCACATTCAAGCATCAAGAAAGGACTTCACATTTTCCAAAGAATCATAACAAAACATAGGGGCCCAACAATCCACTTGCAATGCCATAGGTATTCTACATGAATTCAATGCATACATGCAAGCCCCTAATCACCATATAGTCGTTTGACTCATAAACCATACATTAGACCATCAATAACTTGAAAATCCTTGACTTGACATTTTATCAAACACTTGGTGGGAACATATGTGTATATGTTTAAATCATACAAAATACAAGAGTATAGACCATGAAATAGTCCAATCAATGCATCTTAACGTAATATAAATAAGCCTACCAGCATCACGGTAAAATCCCATCATTGGTAACTTATAAATTATATCAAAACTTGACAATAGCTCATAAATTTCATAGCTTGAATCATATATAGTCTCAATAGACAAGGATTAGTTCATAGTATAGACTTAAAATAGATATTCATGCATAATCAACAATATTTGATAAAACTCCAACATATTTCATGCACATATTTTATAATAATAGATACCCATAAGTAATACAACTTGAAAACATGCAATTTTCATAAAATAGGAAGATTGGGCTCCATGGGTAAAAGGATCCAATGGATGAAACTCACATACCTCAAACTTTGGTTTTCTTGAGGTACCCTTGAAGATGAGTTGAAGCTTGAAAAGAGTTTTTGAGATCTGAATTTAAGCTTGGGATACTTGAATTTGGGTGAAATACTTGGTTAAGTGTTAGAGAAGGTTTTAAGAGTGTCTTGACTAATATAGCATCGAAAAATGGCTAAGTGTAAGTGTTTTAACGTATAGGAAGCATGGGTCTATGAACCCAAGGCGCTTGAGCCGAAATAAGAAAACTGGCTAAAATAGTATACCTCTTCACACCCCTAGCGCGTCGCACCTCAGCTACGGATCGTCTCTGGAAATCGAAATTTTTGAAAAATTATTTTTCGCTATGGTTTCTCGAAAATTGGGTTTATACCCATTTCCCACTCCACTTTCCCCTTGATCACGAATATGAAGTCGAATTTTTCATATCATACATTGATTTTGAGATATATGAAATTTACGATTATGGACAATTCCAAGACACATTTTTGGGAATTTTTGTGGTGATTCAATATCTCCCCCTAGGAACATTCATAACTGAATGTTGAAGAAACATGTATAAGAGATGCTACCATGATAATTTCAACCCGACATGAATGCAACAAATGAACTTAAACATCACTTTCAAAAATCTCAACATGAATGTCAAAAATCATCATGAATTTGTTACCATGAACATGGACGCATGCAAAATGACATGAGAGACGAAACTAAAGACTTGAAATCATAGAAAGGACTTTGTTTACTATCTCAAGCTTGAATAGGATAATGAGGTACAGATATCACTTTTTCATGTCTGCTCCGGCTCCCCAAATGACACTTTCAACTTATTGATTCCTCCAAGGAACCTTGATGGATGCTACATCTTTGTTCCTCAATCTTTTCATTTGTCTATCAAGAATCTCCAGTGGAACATCCTCATAGGTCGACTAATCCTCCACAACACTAACAACCTCAAACAATTCTATAGCACTTGGGTCACCAACACATCTCCTCAACATAGATACATGAAATACCGGATGAACACATAGCCTACCCTAATTCCTAAGAACGCCATCTACCCCTTGGGAGGAAACCTCCACTTCACCTTCTTCAAACAAAGCATTCAACTCAAGCGAGGCGAGGTCAATGTCTTGCTTTAACTTAACCTCATTAATCAAAGAAGATTTGAAACCATTAACACCACTACATTATCCTTCTCAACTTCATCCAACCTCATTCCCAACCTAGCCAACTGGTGTACTTCTCTAACAACCCTTTGTTACTCAAGATTCTAACCTATCATATTTAACAAAAAACCTCTAATTCCTCATGATTTGAGACATCACCCTCAAATGACTCATAAGCTCTTGTTCATTTCGAAAATAAATCAATATACTATCCACAACTACTACATACATATCAAGGTAGGGTTTAATGACCCTATTCATAAGATCAATAAACATAGCCGTGGCATTAGTCAAGCAAAAGAAACTAACACAAATTCAAATATTGGGAAGGACATGATGAACTCATTGACCACCAGAACCGACTCAATAGGAAGGATCTTAGACTCAACATCCCTAAACCATACAAGATGATAATTTAACCCTTTAAAGATCAATTTGGGCCTTATGAAAAGATATGAATCTACCCTTATAACTTCCCCACTCAAGTACGGACTCATTAAGGAATTAGGATCTAACATTAGGTGTCCTACAATTAATAGAAGAATGATATGCTTGTAACCGATCGAACCCAAGAATAATCTCAAAATCCACCATGGCATGTTCAACAAAATCACTAGACAAGACTTTATGCAATAAGGACATGGGGATACCCATGTGGATCTTTTCTAGCAACAATAGACTTACGAAAGGGAAGGTAGATATCTAGAAGGATCACATAGCAATCCGGGACTCACATAAGGCTTACTAGAAACCAAAAGGATTAATGAAAGAAATAGCGGTACCTGGGTTTCTCCATGCATACAAATCAAAATCATAGCATTTAACATACCGGTAACAACATCGGGCACCTCATCCCCTCCTTGTTTCCCTTGAAGAGCATAAAACTAATTATGCCATGGAGCACCCCCTTGTTGGCCACCTTGAGCCCTTTGGTCAACATGAACCACTTTATCCTTGTTTCAAGCATGTCGACAATCCGAAATTTGTTGGCCCATCTCGCCACACCCAAAGCATGCACTCATGTTCCTCCAACATGTGCCACCATGTTTCCTCCCATATTTTGGGCATCTAGGATGAGTCACCCTATCTTCACCTCCTTGGAGCCTTGGGTTAGGCATCCCATCCTTAGCAACCATTTTGTTTGGAGCACAAGAGTATCCTTGGCCTCGAAACTCAGGACCTTGTGAAATTGAAAACCCTCAAATTAAGCCCTCTTGGACTCCCCACTTCTACTCTTCGTAAGTTTCTCCCCCTCAAGTTGTTCGGCATAGGTCATGAGCCAAGACAAATCCAAATACGTACAAGCATCGCGGTACGACACTTTTCGTTTACCATGTTGGACACCCCTTGCACCAACTTGTTCATCCTTAATATAGGTTCAACAACCAATTATGGGGCATAGTTGGACAACTTGCTGAACTTGAGGGATTACTCCCTCACACTTATGGAACCTTGCTTAAGATTCATAAAATTCATCATTTTAGCCTCTCTCAACTCAATCTGGAAGAACTAGTTGAGGAAGGCGGGCTTGAGCTCCTCACAAGGAGAAGCATCATGATTTCTCGTCTCTATCTTCCATTGCACAAACCAAATTTCAGCCACACCTTTTAGATGGTAGGGCTCTAGTTCCCCCTTCTCCTCTGAATTGACTCACGATGGATAACA